>CM038214.1:61693947-61950521 GCA_021442155.1 Cymbidium sinense | reverse complement strand
AACCTTTCTCTCAAGTTAGGCATAAATAAATCCATCAAGTTTCATTTATTTCTTATTTACACATATGTTTCTCATAGATTTCTTCCCTAAGCCTAATAATGCTTTTCACATGCAATTCGATGCTTCCTGCATCGAAGGAAAGTCAAGAAAATTCTACTCATGGACAAAGTAGATTGTTCTCTCTCATGTCATGGAAAGAATATATGTTGTAGATCGTCTATTCTCGAAACAATCTTTATCACATCTTTCTCTTTCAATTGTGTAGTGAAGTTCCTTGTGCTCAAGCTGAATTCTACTTTCTAGTAGACTGCTTCTGCTTTCACTAATCACTTCAAAAGTTGAGGTTTCCTCTTCCTCTCTTTCAAAAAATGAACTAAACATAAGTAAGCTAGACAAAACTCAAATTGCCTGCAATTTACAAAGAGGGGGAGAAAGGTCAGGGTAATAGCATCATTGGAAAGATAAAACAAGACACTCACTTCCACAATGAGAATTAACTTTGGAACCATGATCCCTGCACCAATTTATGTACGGGTAATGGGAGACCTATTCAATGGTATGATCATAGGTGAGCCAATACTTTCTATCATGATTGGAACTCGATTGACTTGTATCTATGGAGCTAATAGACCAATCCTGCTAGGACTAAAGAAGTGAAGGGCATAAAAAACTTGAATCTTATCAAAGCTTTCCTCTTGCTATTCTCGAGCCTCTCTCCTCTCCTTTCAGTCTCATAACTTGAGGACTAGGAGAAATGGGTTTGCCAAAGATTCAACAGAGTTTGAGTCGGTCGAGCATGTAGTTTTGTAACCTGTAGGTGGAGCACTAAAGCGCTTCACTTTGGTCAAGATCTTTTGAACTATAACTTATCTATCAATTGAGTAACTTCATCCATTTTCCTCCACTGGCAGTTGATTGGAAAGCTGCTTCATTAGTTTAGGAAAAAATGGAATTTTGACTAGTCTTATGAGAATAATTCCAGCTCAAATGGGGCTTCACTTCATCTCTTGAGATGCTTGTAGATGGTGTAAGTGAGAGCAACCAAAATCCAAATTTGTCTTTCAAAAGATGAGTGGAAGGTGTAATTAGGTGATGCCTGCTACTAGTCGAGATTGTTTTGAAAAGAGAAAAAACATGGCCTTATTACCATCATAGAAAATGTGCCTTGAATTCACATATCATTCTTAGAAACCAATTAAAAGAAGAACCTTCAGTATGCAAAAGAGCCATATTCTTGTAGTTCTTATGATGCACTTGGAGCTTATTGGTAGAAATGAATCCATTTAGATGGTCCTTTGTGGCTCATCTAGATCAACTTGTCGTTGGCTCAAGAGAAGTTTGCATCAAAGTTCAATGTTAATATTTTGGTAATTCTAACGAGATTTATAAGCACTATTGAATAATAGGAAATGTAAAAAGAGAAATTAGTTGTATATACATTTGAATTATTATTGGTCATCTTTTTTTTATCGAGAAATAGAAGAAACCATAGAGGGGTTTTGGCAGGCCTACTCATAAACTAACTAACTCATGCTCTATATAAAAACTAAGAAATTCTATTAGTGATTCCCATACTCATGGAAATTTTGGTCTCTTCAATTTTATCGTTATCATAATTTCTAAATTTCTTTGTGAATTAAGATTGACGAAAGGAAGTCTTTGAATCACTAACCCAGGCCATTGTGGAATCTTGATCTTTAGAATATGGAGGTCCTTAAGGTAGAATGGACCATTTTGGTCTTTCACAATAAAGTGGTAGATGGAATTTTTATGAAATGACTTATTAGCAGATTAATAGATCATTTTAGAATTTTATATACATCACATATGTTAGATCAAATGAAGGCTTTGGGTTTCTAGCATGCCACTACTACATCTATTTCTTTGGGAATTGATGATCTTTTCACAATACCTTCTAAGGGACATTTAGTTCATGTCACTATTCCTAGATCGAGGGGAGAGTACGTCGGATGGAATAATTTCATAGACATATTGTAGATCCCAAGGGCCACTTTTATGGGTCAATGGAATCTTTATGCTCAAAACTCTAATTCTAGTAGTCATTTATTTGGTACCTCCTAAGGGGTAAGAACTACCATTATAACAATTCTTGGGGTATGGAATCCCATAGAAGTCTTAGAGAGCTACTTTATGGCCCTATCAATGGTGCTTTTTGTGTAACATTCTATCGTATATATCACTTAGCTTCATCTCAAACCATGGGTGTGTGCGTGTGCCAACTGTAGAGGATACAACCCAATGTAGAAAGTGACTCGCTTCTATTCTCAATGGGATATAGATGGGGAATCTCTATAGATTTAGTAGTTAGCCAACCTCTCTAACTAGAATACGATACAATTTTACTCCAACCCATTTGTTAAAAATAAAAAGCTTTGCTTGGTTGGCCCTCCTCCGCTGACGCTTACTTTCTCTTCTTTGAAGTCTACAATAAGTTGGAGAGCCAGGATTCGAATCGACATAGAATACCTTCAACAGATTTACAGTTTGTCACTTTTGACCACTTAACCACTCTCCCCTTCATGGGTTGATGTCCCACTAAATGGGATCATTCCTTAATCAAAAGGATGGTGGCATTCATCCTGATTCAGTTCATAAGATTGAAGGGAACTCATAGCTTAGCTAGCATTATGAGAGAAGAATTTCATTTCTTCATCTTGAAAGAATGGGGCAAAGCACTATGACAGCTTCCCCCTCATTGTCATCATAGGCCTTCCCCAGCTCCCCTCCTTTGTAGCTTATGGCTAAGCATATTTCGGTAAAGGAAAGGAAGCAACTAGTCGCTTCTCTTCTAGCAAAACAATGAGTTCATGAGCAAGTGAATAAATGAGCCAACAAGCTGCGAGTGAAGTGCAATAGTTATCAGCTAGCCATGTTCCTAAAAGAAAAAAAAGGCAATAGTTTTCTTTACCATTTTCCAATATTTATCTCATTCATTGATGCATTGACTCCTATATAGAATAGACATTGATGTTGGGACTATCAATCAACAGGCCAGGCTCTATCAACAGGTTTTGGTATTGGGTCAAGGTCAAAGAAAAAAGACCTCTTGAGCAACCTAGGCATCTACACTAATGCTTTTTTGCTAGTTCAATTTCCTCTACCTCCACAAGCTGTGAACTCTTCATAGTAGCACGAGATTCCACTGCTTCTTAAGCTTAGGGCTCACTCGACTTGGTCTCCATGCTACCACTGGCCAAGTGACCAACCACTCCTTCCAATATCAATGACTCTCCCAATGCCAGCCTGAAATAGAATGACCACCCCAATCATCACTACTAAAGCCATAATTCACTTTGATAGCTTGGGAGAGAAAGGATCAAATAAGGTTTGGTGAACACTTCAATGATTCTATCATGAATTTCTCTTTTGGGAATGCATGGATACCCTATAGTTCATCATGGACAAATTGAGTGACTTTTTTCCTTTTGAGCATTCAGTCGGAACATGAATAGTTACGAATAGTGGTTCGAAGCACCCGCCATGCACTCATCCCAAGCAAAAGAAATGTCGACAAAGAGAAGATCACATATAGAATATAGAAGCAAAGCTTATTTCATTCAATTCAACATTCAAAACCTAGATTCGATTGCTCCCCCCAGAGATCAGAGTAGTAAATCATGCTTGAATGTTCACCATCCCATAGCATCAAAGTTGTTGGGTAAACCACACACCTAATCTCTTTCTTCTCCAAAGGATGGGGGGCAGGGGGAGTTGAGGTGCAAAGAACTTCGAGAAATGAAATCAAAGAACTCTACCTTCCTATGGCTTTGTCTAGTCATATATTAAACAAATGAGACCAAGCCCCCTTCTTTCACACTGGAGGGGGTGGGGTGAAGGGAAGTTTCAAGACAACCACTTCAAAGTATTTCTTAATAGAATCAATTAGGCATTATTATCATTTGGTAGATCCAAGTCCATGGCCTATTTCGAGTTCACTCGGATCTTGGGCAACCACCATAAGAGGTGACATGTACATGCACTCATTTCAAGGGGGTGCAACACTTCTCAGTTTGGGCCTAATCTTTCTTTTATATACCATGTTCGTATGGTGGCAGGATGTGCTATGTAGATCCACATTGGAAGGACATACAAAATCTATACAATTAGGACCTTGATACAGTTCTATTATGTTCATAGTCTCAGAGGTTATGTTTCTTTATGCTTTTTTTTTGCTTCCTCTCATTCTTCTTTGGCACATACGGTAGATATCAGAGGTATTTGGCCCCCAAAAGGGATTGGGATTTTAGATCCTCGGGAAATCCCTTTTCTTAATACTTATATTCTCCCTTCATCAGGAGTTGCCATAACTTGGGCTCATCATGCTATACTCGTGGGAAGGAAAAACAAGCAATTTATGATCTAGTAGTTACTATTTCACTAGCTCTAGTATTTGCTGGCTTTCAAGTAATGGAATATTACCAAACACACTCCACTATTTTGGATAGTATTTATGTATCTACCTTTTTCTTAGCAATTTGCTTTCATGGTTTTCATGTGATTATAGGTACTCTCTTCTTGATCATATGTTGTATTCGCCAATATCTTGGTCATCTGACCAAGGAGCATCATGTTGGCTTTGAAGCAGCTGCATGGTACTGCATTTTGTAGACATGGTTTGGTTATTCCCATTTGTCTCTATCTATTGGTAGGGAGGTCTATGAAAGAACGAATAAGTGGATTATGGTCCGAAGAAATTGCTCGACTAAAAGGAGAGGCACTAGAGAAGTTAGGATCGACCGATCCTTGACCCTAACTCTCGGAATGATAGCTCAAAGATAAAGAGAATCGATCTCCAAAGAATGAAAGTAGCTTTCCCATCCAAAGTTGGCTATTCTCCTATAGATTTTTTCACTATTCTCCTACAAGCAAGAATTGAAAATGGATCTTGATCTATTCTTTCTTATTCATTGTAATCAAACAAAGATGTTTTTTCTTCAATTTGAAATGAAGCAAGGCACTAGTTCAACATTATTTTTCATCTTGCTCTTACCTTTTCCTAATCTGCCTCTAAAAAAATGAAATGTATGTATGCTAAGAAAAGGTACTATGATAAAGCAACAAGTAACCAAAGAAAGAATAGGGGAAGTAAAGGCAGGATCAGTCCATCCAAGGCAGGTCTCCATAATGAGAAAGATGATAAAGACTTTTTTTGACAAGTATCAAAACGTGTATTTGACAATTTCAAATATATGTTTTACAAAGCAAGGCATAGCTTGATCCCAAATAAATGAAAGTGCCCTTAGACAATTTCAATTTCATAAGTAATTCCAAATTGTATAAGAAAAAGTCGATTTAACCAACCTCTTCAAGTTTCACTCAAAAGGTTCAACATGCCAAAATAAGACACAATTTGGAATTATTTGAGTTTCACCAAGGATAACTTATAATTCACCTTAGGAAAATCACTATCTTTTCATCCTTATTAGCTGTAATCACTCCCATAAATAGCCAATCACCATGGTGAACCATGTTACGATCACAAAACTCAAGTCAAGTGAACCATAGAAAATAAGAAGGATAATTTCAAAAGTACTTATCCAATTCTATTTTTCCAAATAGGGATGAAGTACACTTGCCAAAACTCTGTGAAAAGGCATTAGACAACTCTCTAACTCCACTAAATGGAAGCTAAGGAAGGAAGCTAACTATGATTCACCATAAGATTACCTTGGTGAAGTTCTAATCCAAATTTTATCTAAAGAGCTTCCATTCTATTCAAACCTTCCCCAAGCTCATTCTTGAAGGATAACAACAAGCCTCACTCCCTATAGGATCAGAAGCCATCCCACTAAGTTCCCAAGCTTCCCAAGGTAAGAAAACTCCAAAAACTGAGCCCTCTCCTCTCCAAATCATTGCATAATGAAGCCATATTTAGTCCATATTTAGCTCTCATTTTGAACTCCCTTAAATTCATATAAAGAACCCAATTTTTTCACTTTATTTTATGTAATATATGAAGAGAAATATGATTGGGTTGAGGGTGGGTCAGGTGACCACCAAAAATGTTTGGCTTAGGGCTCGCTAGAGGTAGGAGATGAAGGAGGGAGGAATCCAAGCCTATTATAATTTTAAATTTCAAAAGAAGTATACAATAGGTGTATACTTCTTTTTCTCTAGTGAAGTATTATATAACGTTATCCTTACTCACAATAGAGAAAATCAAATGCAATTTAGTCCATAGAAGCCCGTGAGAAATCTTTAGAATAAGCCCATATTCTTACTTCACTTTCACTAGTTCTAATATGAATATGGTCATCATATTACTATCCCTCTATCTTTCAGAGTCATTTCATACCTATCTATTAAGAACCAAGTTGCTTATCTATATTCTCATATATGTAATTCTTTTCTAGCCTTTCTAAGTGCCCTTAATCGAGTATGAGTCTTGGATAGGATATGGCGAATAGAGAGGGAGGGTGCCTTTTTACAAAAGTGGTCCTTACCCTTTCAATTTAGTTCCCTATCCAAGTGTAAGCTAGTAAGTGATATTTACTAGTTTTTCATATTGAAAGAATATGGAGTGAAACAATCTTCTATGCATTTTCAATTTATCCGATTGAAGTATCATTTCTCTTTTGAGATGTATTTCTACTCTTAGAGAGAGACAGGCTTGAAAAGAAGGACTTGTGGAGGGTAAAACAAAGCATGAGCCTATGTAAGGGAATCTAGATGCCTATTGATGGAATTAGAAAAAGAGAACACTAGTCTCAAGAGCTGTATCCTCTCACACTGATGAGGACTCTCCTAATTTGGGAGAAATTCTATTCTATTCATTATATGATCACAGTCCCAACAATATCTTTCTTCAATAGAGCCCAAAAATCTATGATTCCTTCAAACTCTAGGTATGATTACTTTCTTTTCTTTTTCTTCTTTATTGGATAGCTAATTTCAGTCCTGAAGCAATCTAGGCAGAGTGGGGAGTAAGGGAGTTTTGAAGTCGGGGAGGGATGAGAAGACTCTAATAAGAAAATTAAAACTCTAATGGCTTTAGTAGGGAAGTTGGATAGGCACTAAAATGGAATAGATCTATTTACAAAATGGCCACTCGATTACAAATCGCTTGAAAAGAAGCACAAAAAAGGAAATAATAGGTAATGAAATTTCTAGGAAAATTTTGAGCGATAAGCACTTCAATTGGCTATTACTAGAAATAATGAAGGATTCCACTTCTTAGGTACCTACAATTCACGTCACTTGAAAGCTCGCTCGGGAACCCCCCACTTCCACTTAATAGTATGAAAAAACACTAGAACTAGAAGGACTGAGCTGAGGATTTCACTTGATGGCAAAGAAGATGATATGCTTAAGGCAAGATCTAATAACAGTCCTACTCACTTGGGACTTCTACCTTTTATGGGTCTATAAATTTTTCTTACCTTAACTTTACATGGAAGACTATGAAAAGAAACTAGCACCTAATGGCTTTGCTTTATTCTTTCTTCCAAAGCTTTGCTTTACTTGCCTTTTTTGTCCTTTTCTTCTCACTTCCAATGCCTGCAAATAGGAATCATGGTAGTGAGTTAAATAATATAATAACTAGATAAAGCTTAATTGTTGAATTCTGAAAAGACTTGCTTCATCAGTAGGTGCTAAATTGACATTGATGCACCACCCAGACCCAATCTAAATCAGCTTTTCCAATTGCTACTATTTGATTATAGGATTGGAGATTGAAAAAACATCATAAGGAACTAGATGAGCAGAGCCCTTACTAACCTATGTCAAACTATGATAGATCAAATGATATGTCATGTCTTCATTCTATTTGAAAATGAAGTTTTGGGTATGAGGGCTATCCTAATTTATCCATAAACTTTCCCCTTGTTACAAAAAGTGGATTTTTTTGGGGTAGTGTCCAACTTTACACTTCTAAATGGTCTTGCTGCCTTGAGATTGAGACTCAAAGGGTTGACTAAAGTAGGCATGTCATTGCTCCATGCTTGAACAGTCAAACCTTTTCCCAAGAACTAACTTTCTCTTAGCCTACTACTTTTGTTTCAGGGAAAACTCGGCTTCATTTAACATTCATCGTATCTTCAAATGAAAAGACTTCATAGCATCTATAAAATTCTCAATCCATACCTAGAACTTAGTTAGATTTCTAGACATTTAGACTCGCTACCTTATGACTTCTTACATTACCATCTCATATGAAAAAGAAAAATGATCAATCCACCAGGTGCCCAAAAGAACAAAGACAAAGGATGCAACTGAAACTCCCTGATCAACGGCTTTGTATCACCATGAGAGTTGGCTAGTCATTGTTCTAAGATCACTAGCTCTTTCGATAATTTGATCCCAAGAAGTAGATATGGAAAAGGGATGTTCCACACTAGTTTCTATTACATTTCTATTATATGTTATGTGAAATCTATAAACCTAGTTTGGTTCATATTTTTTTTCTTAAATCCTCTCATTTTATTCAAGTAATTGGTAATTGTTTGTCCATACAAGACTAAAACTATTGAACTTTGAACTTCTCCACTTCACTTAGAAACTGAAGGAAGCTATTCTTAATATTCTAAATTGAAATTATTACTATCCCTATCTATTTCATTTGGGAAATGAAAAAAAGAGATCATTGGAACAATCCATATTCATGATGCAACTGTTGTTACATTAGATTTCCTCAAGAGTTCTTTCCTTATGGAACTACGATACAAAATAAAGATGGGATTCTTTAATATAGAAGTAATATAGAAGCTAAAAAGGTAATAGAAGTTACTCTTCTTTGAATCTAGTTGACCTGAAATTCAATTTAAATAAAGAAGGAAAATAAAGATTAAATGAAAACAATAAAAAAATTTCAATTTTTTGAAAAGTCAAGGTTTTTCTTTTTTTTTTAGTGTCCATCTATAATGACTGATGAATCAAGAACCTTTAATTGGAACTCAACAAATTCTTTTAATTAGTTTTTCTTATCATCATCTATCGATTTAGACTTAGGTAAATGTTTTATTCATATTTGTAGTAAAAGAACATATCTAATTTAGCTCTTTCATGCCTATTCTAACTAGTTATTTTGGTTTTTTACCAACTATAACCCCAGCCTCTATTTATTGGTTTGAACAAGATATGACTTATTTGAAATAAATAAAATTCAATAAATAATTGAAAAAAAATCAAAATAAAATCCTCTTAGGATATTTCATTTCAGGTATTCTATGGTTTCTTCCCACGTCAATTGCCAACTCATGGTCATTGAGATTCATGGATAATTCAGATTCATATTTAGGGATGGATCTTACCTCTATTTTTATTTCCTAAAACAAATCAAAATGATTGAATTTTTTTCTATTTGGAATCATTTTAGGCCAAATTCCTATTACTTTCATAGGATTATTTGTAACTTCATATTTACAATAAAGATTAGTTGGACCTTTGATTAAGTAACATCTCTTTTCTTGATTGACCTCCTCCTTGTAGGAGGTCAAATTAAAGTTGCAATTCTACTTTGTTTTATGAAGTTCTTTCATTATAATTTGACATAACATAAACAAAATCATGCTCTATAGGATTTGAACTTATGACATCGGGTTTTGGAGATTTTCTTTTCTAATCTATGCTACAAAATGCACATGAAAAATGTTACTAGCTACTAGACTAGGGTTAAAACTAGGTTGTCATAGTGAGAGCAAGCATAATAAATAGTTGCTCTTACTTTTTTTTCTTTGATCCCTCCTCACCCTTGGTTAGCATTCCACTTATGATCCAGAGGATTTTGAGAAATGACAAGAGAAGAGACTAGCCTTTTTTCTCTTTCATATGAATTGACTTAAGAATGGTTGTTCATATACACCGATTGAGAAAAATCATGCATTTTTTGTATTTGGGAGGTGCTCCTTATAATGCTATGGATGGCTGTCCAAAGTGCAATGATGAGCTTAGATAGGATAGGATTGTGCATGTCAGGCCCTTTGGGTGTCCATATTTTGGCAGAGTTACCCATAGCGTAGACCCCTATGTGATGTGGCTGTCAAATTTTTTGACATTCCACTGCTGTGAAGCTAGAAAGAAAAGGTTCCAAATGAGATCTTATTTTGCGCTGTGGTGGAAGGACAACTAGGGGATTGGCTCAGGTCAAATCAGGGTCATGCAAATACATGGGTCCCTTCCCTTCTACCACATTTTTAGATTCACTCTTGGTCGGTTGGTCCCTAGCAGTGGTAGAGCCCTCTAACTTCCACTATGTGCTGTACGAAAGAATTTGAGCTTTCTCCCAAGCAACTTATGTAGTGGTTGGCATTCCTACATGCAGACTACTTGGAGATGACTAGTGCCTTTGAAAATATCATGACACCTTGGTGTAGTTTTTTTTAGTTTGTATTATACTAAATGAAACACATAGAAAACAAAGGTGATTGTTCACTAGCTACATATAGAGTGAAAGGCGATAAATCAATAGCTGCCCTTCTCCAACCTGAGAAAAGCAATTAACTCAAAAAACTAGGCATTTTTTCTACTTTGAATAGGAACACTATTTCGTTATTAGCTGAAACCCACCTGAGAGATAGAACAATAATAAAATAAGATAAGAAGATGTTCCATCTCAGACAACGTTGATAGCTTGTAGTGAACAACCCCTTATGAAATTGAAAGAAGCCTTTGGTACTTCAGTAGTGCAAGTGAACAACCCTAAAACTAATAGGCTCAAAAAAAGGCCTTTTGGTTTTGCTTATTGTCTTGTAGTAGTAGGTCGGTGAAGCAACCGCTTCTATGATAGCTCCGCTTCCTCATCTTGCTTTTGACAAAGCTTCTACTTTGCTTTCTTCTCTTGCGCTTGCTTGCACAAAGGCTTAGAGTCTTTTTCGCTAGGTCCAATTCATCAAAGTGAAAGATTTGATCCAAAAGAAATCATGAATATTGAGCGTAGATGATATGTGGCTATTAGGCACGATCATATCATGCCATAAAATAGATAGGGCCCCTCATCTAAAGATAGAATAGTTTCATGGGTTGAGCATCAACCTTCTTCGCCTTGCCTTTTCACTAGCGCCTTTGGTGGTGGCATGTTCTCTTTGCTATTCTTTATAAAAAAAGTGAACCGTAGCCCATATTTTATGACTATGGATTATATATGGTTGTCATGGGTGATCATTGGATTTCTCAAGTTATCAACATCTTGTCGCTTCGAAAATAAGTATAAGTACCTACAGCTATCAAGAATAAGAGTGAGAATCGATGATGTTTCAAAAGAAGAATAGGTCAGATGCATATAAGCCAAGCCACTAATGAAGAGCACAAATCGAGAACCATAGAAATTGACATCTTACCTATGCATGTAACATTTCATCAGAGTGCTCCACTTGATAGGCTTTAGGGATCCATGGTATGTCATAGCTTAGATTTATCTTCAGCGATAGACATATTTTCTTTATTTATTATGTTTGAGATCTTTCAGTATTTCTTTGGAAGGTCTTATAGCTCAAGTGTAGTAAACTCGACTTTGGCTACTAATTGATCTATTGTATCCTTCTATAAAAGGAAGTGAAATGGTATTCCATTTATGTTGATCTCATTTTAGGATGAGCTCTCAACCTTCCATCTTAGGCTTAGGACTTTTTAGACTTTAAGAGTTCCTTAGTTTTAAGACACATCTTGTGATTAGGTGGACACTCCCAGCCCTAGAAGACTTAGAAGAGTTAGCCATAGGAATAGGTCATGCCTGGGGTGTTTGGAAATTTCACCCTTAGCTTAAACCATTCTTCAATTTCCTTCTTCCAAGCCAAACTCCCAAATCAATTATATTTGATTTTCTCCAAACTCAAATCAAATCTATGATTGAAATCCATGATTGAAACCCATGATCAAAATTCACCAAAAATTCCTAAATCCAAAATTTGCGTAAGTCCTCAAGACTCCCTTAAGGACTTAACCAAAATTATGATTCAAACCTTTGAGATTTTCTCATAAACCATTTATATTCTCATTTATATTCACATATATAAATGAAATATAAATTCAAACCCATCAAATCAAATTCAAAATTCAAAATCAATTCATAAAAATTTTCTTAAGTCCCTTTAATTTTCCAATAAAGGACTTAGCCAAAATCAACTCTAAACTTTGATCAAACCTATTGAAATTCATGAGATTTTCTACAAATTTATTTATAATCTTATTTATATTCTCATATATAAATGAAATATAAATATAAATCAATAAAATCTAACTCAAAATTATTCCAAATTTAAAATCCTTGAAATTCCCTTAAATCCTTAATTTTCCATTAATGGATTTAACCTAAACTATGATCATGTCAATTCAAACTCATGGGATTTTCTCAAAACATATTCATATTCTCATTTATATTCTCACATATAAATGAAGTATAAATATAAATAAATCCAATCCATTTAAAAAAATTAAATTTTAATTTCAGAATTCCCTTAAATCCTTTAAATTCCCTTTAATAGATTTAACCAAAATCATGATTAAACCACTTCAAATCCTTGAAATTTTCTCATGATCCATTTATATTCTCATTTATATTCACATATATAAATGAAATATAAATTTAAACAATCAAAACCTATTCCAAAGATCAAACTCAAATCCACTCAAAATCAAACCCAAAACCCTTTCATATTCTTCCTTTGAATATGAAATTTTCAAATGGATCAAAATCCATTTGACTTCAAACCACTTGTAAATGAATTTATATTTCAATCATGAGTCCATATACAAGATCAATCAACCTCGAATCAAGCTTTGAGCCATTTGACCCACTTAGTCTCACTTGACCCAAAGTGACCTAAAGTATCCTTATGAGCTAACTTTTGATCCTAACCAAATCTAATTGAACCAAACTCATATTTGTCTCTCATCATGGGATGATCAATCAATCAAATTGGGTCAAACCAAGTCAAACCTAAGGGTTGACCAAGTCAACACTTAACCTAAAATGAAACCTTACATATCCAAATTCTACCATAGGCCAAATTGATTGAAACCATTGATCTAAGTTCACTCATGACCTATGTTTGAACTTGACCAAGCCAACATTTGAGCCTAACCTAGCCTAATTGGCCCACTTGACCCAAGTTGACCCATTTTGACCTAAAGGGTCAAAATGTGTCAAAACTTGATCTAAGACAAATTCATTGAAACCAATGGGTCAAGTCCATTCCAAATCACTTGTGGAACTTGACCAAAGCCTCAATTGGCCAACTAGATCTAACCTAGCTATTGACCTTAGACCCAACATGACCTAAAGGGGTCATGTCGAGCCAAAATTGAACTTAACCCAAATTGATTGGAAACAAAAATACCAATACATTCCATATGACTAACCAAACCTAAACCTACCCTTGACTACCCTAAATAGGTCAAATGGGTCAAATGGGTCAACTTGACCCATTTGACCTAAATGAAGTCATATGAGTCAAAACCAAATATATACCAAATTGAATCAAACCAAAGCCACCAAAACATTTCAAATGGTCATATGAACTTGACCCAACTGACCAATTTGACCAATTGGTCAACTTGACCCTAGTTGACCCATTTTGACCTAAATGGGTCAACATGAGCCAAACCCTATCAAATGGATTTCAAATCCAATGAAACTTGGCCAAACCTAGTTTCTCCACATACCTAACATATCCAAAGTGGAAAAACAACAAAATGACCATTCTACCCCTTGGCCATAGAACAAATTTTGGCCTAGCCCATGGGTATTTTGGTCATACCCTCTTCACAATCACTTGAGGCTTTCCTAAAAGCTCAAGGGGACTTAGTAATGAGTGGTGCACCCAACCCAAGGGGTTTGGGTAAGCCCATTTGGTCCCTAGACCAAACCCAACCACTTAGCCTAAAATTGAATTTTCAAATTCCCTCTTAAGCTCAATTCAAGCACATGAGAAGTTGGCAATCCATTCCTTGGATCAAATCGACCATGTGCACACTCAAAATAGCCTAAACAACCTCTCCAATTTGGTTAATTGGATCAAATGGCAACTCATGGTTCGTCCATCCAATTGCCATAAGGGGAGACATACTCCCCCTAGTTCAATGAAATTTTGATTCACTCTCTCGATTAAAGCTGGGAACCCAAAGCAATCATCTCAGAGCATTCCCAAGCTTATTAGAGAGGATTTGAGTTCCCTATTTCTTGATTTTGCATAGTGCAAAATAAGGGAGCTCAATCCATTAGCCAACTTCCTCCATACTTGATCTCCTTCTAATTACTCTTGCACACTCTATCAGAGAGTCAAGTCAAACTTGCCCAAGCACTCTCTGATATTCTAAAGGAAAAGAGGAGCTCAATTGGATCAAAGCTGAAGCCCAACTAAAGTGGTGTTGGTCCATCCATTAATCCACTCAACCCCAAGGCCTGAGAATTTCAACACTGTCTCCAGCTACCTATCCATCTCGATCATGATGATCATGTCCAATGAGGAATGAATTTTTTATCACTAAACTCAATGTGGTGTGGATCTTTGTGAAAGAAATTTTAGCTCATCAAATTTTGACCGCTGAATTTCCATTCTATATCTCTAGATGGTGTGGGTTAAATTTTGTGATTCCATGCTATATCGAGCTTAGATCTTCCCTGATCATGGATATTCTATTGATCAAGGGAAGAACTCTATCTCATCCATCCACACATTTTAGATGGACTGCTGAGATTATTAACATGTTTAGATGTCATTTTATCCTTTATAAATTGCGGGGGAATTCTTACCCATCTAATCTTTGATTGGACGGTCGAGAATAAAAGCACGTGCACTACTGCCACCTTTGTGAGGAGACTACTTAAGTTGTCCTCTGACATGACGCTGTAAAGCACCACCCGCCCGATCGTGCGTGAGCTAAGGATTAATCAAGAATTAGTAAGTGTATTATTTAATTCATAATAATTTAGAGAACTTCTAAAATTCATAATTCCCTCTAGAAAATAAAAAAATAAAAGAAAAATGCTATGGAAAATAATTTCATCTAGAATATTTTAAAAAGATTTCAATGGATTTTGAATTACACTTTTCTCAAAATTTTGGTTTCTTTGAGAATTTTAATTAGTTAAATATCCTTTAATTAGTCATCAATTAATCTCAAATTTTGGGTTCATTTTGGGATGACCTGCCTTCCCTAATTTTCTTGAGATTTATTGAGGGCTCAATTGGGAAAATTGCTCATTCCCTAATTACCCTTTTCATGTAATTAAGTGTAATTAGGGTATGATTAGTGGATTTACTCTATGATTAGGGTTGATTAAGTTCAGATCCGTAAGTAGGAGGTTTTATGGAATAATTTTAATCTCTTTTAATTAAGGGTTAATTCATTAATTATCCCTTAATCAATTTTCAAAATTCTAAAAAATTCTAGAACTGAATTAATCTACCTTGGGTAGATTCTTAGGTGTTTAATAGCCTAAGTTCAATTAAGGAAATTAAAACCCCTTTCATAAGTATGAAAGGGTGTTTTGAAAGTACTTAAGCTAAACTCCTTAGCTTAATTAACTTTTAATTGTGAGCCAAATTGCATTAGGCCTTTTCATTATTAGGTGCATTGCAAATTTAAATTCCTTTTGGGTTTTATGTCATCTCATTGGCTCATAATTATCTAGTTAATTCTTCTAAGGTGGTGTAGGTAAGGGTTAATTAAGATACTTAATTCATACCTTAACCTAATCAACATATAAAAATGGATCTTATTATCTAAAAATTAAACAAAAATATCAAACACATGTGAGAATGGGTTAGGAACAGCAAACTAATCTCACCTTTTCAAAATTAAATCAAACTTCAAACTAAATAAAAATCATTTTGAAATTCACTTTGATTTATTCTAAGTTTTCTTATTCTATGAGAATGTCTTTAGGATTTAAGTGAAGTGAGTTTGTTTAGATGCTTTCATTGCTTTGGAACTTTCCCAACATGTTAAGTTGTATGCCATATGATTTCATGCATTCATAATTTCATGTTTCAAAATTTAAAATGAAATTGTTTACTTTATGTCAAATGTGCATGTGTTGGCTAAAGTAAAATATGAGTGGCTATTATCACTACTAAATCCAAATTATTTTTAAAATACATAAATAAAATACCAAATCTGAAAGTGTGCTACTTATACTTTAATTATAAGCTTGCATGTGATGGATTATAAAAGCATGTTTAGCATAGGTTTCCTTTCTTTCTTATGTTGGCATAGTTTTGAATAGGAGTTAGTAAGATGTAGGGTTCATTTGAAAAGAACCCAACACTTACTTAATTCCATACACTATTCATCCCTATGCTCTCAGAAGTTTCCAACACTTGCATGCATAAATGGCATAAACAAAAATGAGTCCATTAAACAACTTTTGCATTTTTCTTTTCTACTTCATTTCTTTTATATACATGTTTGTACTTAAGGAAAGTGGTATATTAGTCTGGACAATCCTGAGGTTGTGAGGCTTTAAGTAGCCCTAAGTTGGTCTTGTACCACACACCTCTAGTTAACAATGGTGATGTACTCACTTATACCTTTCTTACTTTCATGTATGCATGTGAAATTTTGGATAAGGAAAACCTTTTCTACTTAAAAAAAATCATGCATATTCAACTTCTAAATTTTCTTAAATGGATTACTTAGCATGCATCATAAAGTGTATTAACTACTCTCATTTGCATATATAGATATGCTTAGTGTCCATCCATATGCATGTTATATATGCTGGGAAAGAAGTGAAGTAATGTGTTTTATGTAAATTTTGATTCATTTTATTTAATCTTAAAATGCTTTTCTTTTTGAATAGGTTTGTTTAGAGTTTATCTAAACTTAGAATTGATTAAAAGATGTGATCAAAATATTCATCTAAATGAAATTAAAATGTGAATCCACTTTAGAAATTATTTAGGTGGGAAGGAAAGAGAGGTTCTCTTCTCTTCCCTCTCTTCATGACTTAGTAATTAATTATAGTTTCACTTAAACCAAATCAAAACATGAAATAAAAAAATCTACCAAAACACTTAAACAACTTAAATGAAACTCTTCTCTAAGTTCAACATGTTCTTCACACTTAAAAAATTTGAACCTAAAGCCATAGAAGCATAGACACACATTAGCCTAAGTCACCACTTCTAGCCTGGTTAGGTTGCATGGTTTGATATTTGTTTTATGATACATGTTTTAGACTGGATGTTAGGGTGTATGCCTGTAGAATGAATGGTAGGACATTCTTAGTCTAACTATTCTTTTATAGGGGATTATGCTTAAAGGGCGCTATCATAAATAAAAATATAAATGCTTTTGGTTGCAGGTGTTTTATAACCCTAAGCATAATTCATAGGTGAAGTAGACTTAGTCACCCATGTGTAGGGTGATAAGTCTAATATACATGCTTGAGATTTATGTGGTGTGTTTTAGCTAACCTTCATTTTGCAGGTGTTAGTTAAATTTGTTATGATTTTGGAATGATTTATTATGGGGATTAAGATGAGCATTGGTCATAAGATCCTATCTTATGCACCATGTGAAGCCTTAGAGCATCTACCATCCAACCATCCAAAGGAAGGAACCAAAAGAAGAAAGAAAGAAGAAAGAAAGAAGAAGGAAGAAAGAAGACTAAAAGCTTGAAGACCCCCATAACAATGAATTCCTTTATTTAATTATAATTTAATTCATTTGTAATATGGTTGTATAAGGGTAGAGTTTGGCTACCCAATTTGATATTTTTGGGTTTGTGTGGTGGTGCCCGACCACAACGGTCATTTATTCTTTTTGCGATTAGCTTTATAAATTGATTGATGATTTATTTAGCTTTTGCATTAAGTGACATGATTATCCTAGTTTCTTTCTTACTTTATGTATGGTCTGGAAGTAGATTAGGCTCTTTAGGGGAAAATAAATCTTTTACCCAACTTAACAACTCAAAACCTCACCTAAAGCTTTGGTCTAAAATCAAGATAAAAAAATTAGCAACCCCTTAGCTGGATGAGCATTTCTTTATAATATCATGGACAAATGCATCTCATTTTTTTCTTGATTGGAGGGCTTCCACCTTTGCCAGAGAATGCAACATGACTTTTGAGGGCCGTGGTGGAAACTCACCTCCTCCCTTCTTGCTGATTTTGGCCAATAATTTGATTTCTCACCATTAGTCATAAAAAATCCTATTAGCTTGAGTCAAAATAATTGTCCAAAATAAAAATAAAATGAAATTTGAATTGCATTAGATTTAGGTCATTTGAAGCATATCCCTTTACATGATCTAGTCTCTTTAGGGAGTGAGTTTAAGGACTTAGTCTCTTTCTAAATAATAATAACCTAGCTATCTTGCATAAAGCATAAAGACTTGCCTACATCTATTTAAAATCATAAGAGGAGTTAGTTGAAGCCACCCCTGTTGTAAGTCAAGCTGTGGTTTGTCCTCTCTTGTGGAGGAAAACCAGTTACCATTTTCTTCTTAGATTTAAGTTATGCTTTGGTTCTCACCAAAGCTCCTAGATTTGAGGTTGCTTCTCTCTTTGGCCATAAGCATAATTTCTCACCTCTAATCTTGTGTTAAGGAATCTTAAGTTTTAAATTTTTAATGAAAAATACAACTCAAATAAACTAAATCAATTTCTAAAATGTAAAGCCCAACTATAGGATAGTTTGAGATGCTCTCTACGTTTCAAAGCATTGTGGGCATCTCCTACTTATCTCCCATTTTGGCTTTGATAATAACTCCCTCTTTAGATCAATCCCATTTGATCTTGCAAAATAAACCAATCGATCGATAGTCTTTTCCTATTGAAATCTTCAAAGATAACTATTATTTACCTTAATCGAGAGTTTTCCTAAGGCATCCCATCCTTTAGGATGTAATTAACTATGGGGGCTTGCACCTATAAAGAACTTAATGAACTTAGTTTAAAATAAACCCTGCTTTACTTTTCCATGAAAAGTAGGGGAAGAATCTTTGGTACATATGCAGACCTATCATCCTTAGAGTCCTTATTGAGGTGATTGGTTCCATTAATGGGTAGTGACTTTTATCTTTCGAGATAGTATACTATTTCTTTGATGACATATCCAATCACTTGAATAAGTATATCTATGGATCTGCGTAGCATCCTAGCAAGATGAATTTTTATATAAGTGTTGGCTCTTTCATTTCTCCCCACAGATTTGAAGGTGACTTCTTTATATAAAATTTTCACCATAGTCTAGTATGTCATTTGTTTCAGGTCAACCTCTTAGTTCTCTTTCTTCTTGGCCTCTAATCACTTTTCTAATCACATGATTATGTGGCATGTGATAGAGCAAGTTCACCCTGGTTTGCAGTTTATAGATTATGCAATACTTGGTGATGACGTCATAATTTGTGATGACAAAGTCGCTTAAGCTTATATGCGAAATCTTGATGATATTCAGGTTAAGATTTCTTTTCATAAATCTATGATATTGGTGCTGCTGAGTTTGAAAAGAAATTCAGAGTGGGAAGTGTTAGAGTTGACCTTTCACCTACATCTTTCAATGCTCTCATTAATTCTCACCATCCTTGTGGGTGTGTGAGTCTTATGGATGTCTATGAGTTGAAAAGGTTATCTACCTTATGTAGGCTTCATGGCGCTTCATAGAAAGTTCTTGGGAGTCTTGGTAATCTTAGCGGTGTACCCCATTCAAAGAAATATCGAAGGTTGGATATTTTGCATATGAAGAAAGTTCTCTGCTTGTCCCACTGTGTGGAACTTTGGTTTGGTAGAGGGTATCCATCTCCCTTGTATGTCTATGGAAGGCTTGTTGAATTACTTCGATAAAAGCTTCTTACAAAAGATCTACATGTGGCTCTTGGAATTTCTTATCTTTTTTCTAAAGTTCAACAGTTTGATGAATATTCAATCGAGTTGGATGTCTCAATGGTGTGATTCTCTTCATTGGTACTATACTGTAGCTATGAATCTTGTGGTGACCCTAGAGGAAAGAACCTTTGGTCCCTCCTTGATTAAACACTTTTATTGAACTAATACCAAAGATGAGTTAGTTCAGTTTAGTTTCTTAATGAAGCTGTATAAACTATGCAATAGTTTTGAGTTAATCACATCTAATGATTGGGAATTACCTAAATGTTAGAAGGTTTCACTTGATGGTTTCTTTCTCTTGGGAGGCTTAATGATTCTGATTACTTAGTTCAATCTCGTGGATTATGTCAGCCATGAGTTGAGGGTGTTGTCTTCAATCATGATAGAGATTTCGGAAGAAGTTTCACTTCTCGTAGATATCTTGAAAGATGAGGATAATGAAACTATCTTTCTATCATTCATAAGACTCATTGCACCTAGACCAGCAAACAAAGCAAGGAAGGAACTAAACATAAGCATGTGGCTCAAATTTGATAGGGATAGGCTGTTTACTAAGGGATGAAGTGACTAGCTTTAGAATTGAGAAAGAGAAAGAAAAGTTATGGACTGAGGGACAAGATATGACATTACTCTATTGACTTTGAGAGGGCTTAGGACTCCAACTAGAAGAGAATATCTACAAGACCACTTTCACTAAGAAATGGTAATATCTGAAAGTTTTACCATATCTCATGAGAAGCAATTAGCATAAGAATATTGAATCTTTTAGCCTTTGCCCTATAAGTAAACAAAGAGAGGACTCTATTATAAAATAGATAGTGAAATTTTTCTAATAGCTTTAAGGACTCTACATTATATAATTTTTCATTTTGATATGCTTAAGGTCACACTGCAATAGACTCTAATGAAAAGGCATTCTTCTACACCTTCTAGAGGTGCTCTAAAAAAGTTTATTCTAAAAAAAATTGGAGAGGGCTTTGCTCTAAGAGGCTTGGATAGGCCCACATCCAAGGTAGCTGCCTTCAAGATTCTTATAGAAAGTGAGTGAGACAAAAAAATAGATGAAGAGGAATTTCTAGAAAGGTAATTCTATTAGCTCAAAGTGAGAATGACTACTTTCCTAAATAAATGGCATTCGGGTCCTTGCTGCACCTTTCCTTCCAAGCCAAAGTAGGGGAAGTCAATACCACCACTGCTTTCAAAAGAGAACATATGTCACTTCCACTTCATGGACAATAGAGAAGGCTTATAGTTCAAACTTTTTATGCTTCCTTCCTCATCCTCTTCTGCATTTGATGGTCCTTGTTGTACTTATACTTAAGACTAGGACCTACCATCCATACATGTCTGCTACTTTTGCACCAATCTGATTCACTATCCTATCAATAGCAATGCACAAAGTCAAGCACCGTAAAAACTCCCTACTTTGCTTACCCAGCAAGGCATATTCCATATCAATAGCCATGAATTATATTCCTTAGATTCAATTTGGATTTCATATTACATTACCTAAAACCTAAGTAGCTACTTCTATCCATGCATAGTTCATTCATATCATTTAGCTTTCCAAATCAGAAGGTGAATCACTTTTGAGCTTGCATACCAAATTCATATGATAAGGGATGGAATTGGAGGAGGCTACCTAACAACTAATTGTGAATCTTTTCCTCCCATCCCTTTTGTTTTTGAAGGGCATTCTTTGCATCCAATTCTAATTTCAAGAAGGCCAACATTTGATTGCAGCCAAGACAAGAATGACACGAATTGTGTTTAACAACCTCGGTGTATTAGTGGCATCATATAATAGAAAGTAAAGATCTTGAATGGATGGGCTAGAATAATGAATTAGAGATATCATGATTGAAAGATCTCATTATATTCTTAAATTCCATTATATATTATGTGAAATCTATATACCTAGTTCATTTCATATTTTCTTTTTTTGAATCCTCTCATTTTATTCAAGTAATTAGTAATTGTTTGTTCATACAAGACTAAGACTATTAAACTTTGAACCTCTTCACTTTACTTAGAAACTGAATGATGCTATTCTTACTATTCTAAATTGAAATTATTATTACTATCCCTATCTATTTCATTTGCAAAAAGAAAAAAAAAAGAGATCATTCGAAAATCCATATTCGTGATGCAACTATTGTTACATTAGATCTCCTCAAGATAGGATTCTTTAATATAGAAATAATATAGAACCTAAAAGTGTAATAGAATTTACTCTTCTTTGAATTGAGTTGGACCGAAATCAAATTTAAATAAAGAAAGAAAATAAAGACCAAATGAAAATATTCAATAATTTTTAATTTTTTTTGAAAAAGTCAAGAACTTTCAATTGGAACTAATGAATTCTTTCAATTAATTTCTCTTATCATAGTATCTGGATTGAGACTTAGGTAAATGTTTTATTCATATATGTAGTAAAAGAACATATCTAATTTAGCTCTTTCATGCCTATTCTAACTAGTTATTTAGGTTTTTGCTAGTCGCTTCAACTATAACTCTATTTATTGGTTTGAAAAGATATGACTTATTTGAAATAAATGAAATTCAATAAATAATTGAAAAAATCAAAATAAAAGCCTCTCATAATATTTCATTTTAGGTATTTTATGATTTCTTCCCACATCAATTGCCAATTCATGGTCATTCAGATACATGGATAATTCAGATTCATATTTTGGGATCAATCTTACCTCTCTTTTTATTCCCAAAAACAAATTAAAATGATTGAAGTTTTTCTATTTGGAATCATCTTAGGTCTAATTCCTATTACTTTCACAAGATTTTTTTTGTAATAGTATATTTATAATATAAGCACGGTGATCAGTTGGACCTTTGATTAAGTAACATCACTTTTTCATATTGACCTCATAATATTTCTTTTCAAGTATTTTATGATTTCTTCCTACATCAATTGCCAATTCATGGTCATTGAGATTCATGGACAATTCAGATTCATATTTAGGGATAGATCTGACCTCTTTTCATTCCCTAAAACAAATAAAAATGATTGAAGTTTTTCTATTTGGAATTATCTTAGGTCTAATTTATACTACTTTCATAGGATTATTTGTAACTATATATTCACAATACAGGCATGGTGATCAGTTGGACCTTTGATTAAGAAACATCTCTTTTTTTATTGACCTCCTCCTTGTAGGTCAAATTGAAGTTGCAATTATACTTTGTTTTGTGAAGTTCTTTCATTGTAATTCAACATAACATAAATGGAATCATGCTCTGTAGCATTTGAACCTATGACATTAGGTTTTGGAGACCCGCATTCTACTAAACTGAACTAAGAATGAGATATTGGGTTTGTGCATAGATTTACGTTCAATAATCCCTGGGGCTTTTAATGTGTTCAATCCCATAAGAAAAAAAAGATGTTGATCAAGGGAAGGTGACCTATGGGGTGGAGGGAATAGAAAAATCTATTTTAGGTTATTTTTCTTGAAGGTCAAGGCTCAACTTTGTGAACCTTCTAGTAACGATAGGTACGCAACAATAAAAAAAGCTATTGAATTGATATAGAAAGATTTTTTGGTCCAAAGAAAGTCTCCTTCATATGATAAACCTCGGTAACTGGGCCTAAGGCTTTCATTGCCTCAATTTTTTTCTTATTAGGGTTGCCAAGCAAAGACTCAAGCTTCACTTCAGTAGTTCTAGTTCCAATAGTTACTAAGGGATGGCCTCTTTCTTGCTTGGGAGTGATGCATTGGTTTAAGGTAAAGGTTGGGGTATAGGTTGTTGATAGATAAGGCTCTTCAAGAGGCTTCTATGATAGAAATGAAAATATTCACATTGCTAGGTGGTCCAAAAAGATAAGGTAGTAATTTGATTCTTCAAGTCAAGAAGAAAAGTGAAGGATAGCCTTTTAGCAAAACCTACTTTTGATAGAGCCTACTATAGAATATAATCGATGTAAACTACCAACTTTGTTTCTTTAGCGCCTTGACTTTTAAAATGAAAGGGATGAATTCTACTCTACTCTCATACAACTAGATTCAATTCATTGAATTGAAGTGGGAGAAGGGCTTGGATGAGGTGAGGGCAACATTCTCTTAGAGACTAGCTAAGTAAAAAGATAATGCTTTAGCTACTACTTTCTCTCCAGTTTTGGGTGGCAATTTTAAGTTTTTTGCAAAATCTTATTTATAGATCATGAGCTTTGGGAGCAGTTTGAAAAGACAAGCCTTTTGTCATCTTCCAAAATTCCAGGTACAACGAGATGAGAAATCTCATGTGGCATGTCACCACCTAGGAGCACATAAGGAATCCTAGAGGTATAAGTTTAGCTTGAATCTTTTCAGCCTATTTCCTCTTTCCATTAGAAGTTGTTAATCATTTGCTACAAAATATAACCTTAGAGCCAGGAACATGTAGATAATTGAAAGGAAAAGTTCTTTGAGCTGAGTGTACGCTTTGTAGGTGCATTCTTCGAACTCTTCACTAGCAACTGAAGAACAAGGAAGCTAAAAGGTCTTTCTATGTATGACCTTTCGAGCTCCCCCACAGTTTGTGAATTCAAGAGAAAGATGGTAGCTCAAATTCATTTTGATGTTCTACTTGAAAGAAAGCTTCATTCTCAATTAGAACCTTCTATAGAGCAGCCTCTACCGAGGGTTGATTCTTTCCTATCTTGAGATAGAGTCTGTGGTCAAGGACCTTGTTTGCACCATTTCCTGGGGGCTCTCTGATTTCAAATATACATCCATCCTAGAGGCTTTGTTGTCACCAACCTATGCATCCTTCTATTCTACTACATCTCCCACATCTGAAATAGTTAGAGTTGGAACTTTGACTTCTTCAAAACTGGTTGGTTACTTGACCTCCCTAGTGTGGCCTCAAAAAGGGAAACTAGTTAAGAAACACTAGTTATCATATATAGAAGATCATAAAGAGTGAATAGCTTTCCTCATATCTTTAATAATGAAGGGATTCTTGTAATATGATTCAATTCTGCTTGACTTTCTTGACCTTTTTCCATCCTATTCATTATTTATTTGATACTTGGAGGTCGATAACATTAGTAAATTAGGTATTGATGTGGGTATGAAAAGTGAGGGATTCTAACTTACAGAAGCCTACATAGCTTCGGTCACCTTTTCCAAATGGAAAGTAAGTGAATCATCTCATCGATTGGACCCATGGACCAACATAGATTAGGCTGGGAGTTAGAGGTCACTGTCTGATGGAGAGATCCTGCTAGTTGGTCACACACAGAATAACCATTGAGCCAAGCATATTGCCATAGGTTGGTGTACTTGCCATCACCAATGACACGTACTATTCCACTTTAGAGAATAGGCTTTTTGGCATGAATGAACTTTCTGGAAGAGTAGGCCAAGTATTTTGGCTCCACATCTAGTGGACAACATCTCTTGGGAAAGTCTTTTGCTTTCATTATTTGGAAAATGAAGTCGGGATACATGTGAGAAGTTTCCAGAGCAATTTAGCTTGGAAGCGAGTTTTGAGTGCAAGAGAAGGAATGGCGGACCACCAATTCATCACATGGATTTTTAAACTTTACCTTGGGACTAATGGAAGTCCCATTGCAAGACTTCAATTTGATTGATTGTGTAGATATGAAGCTTGAAGTTTTTCAACATGTAATTGGGTATCCCTGCGGTTACTAATTTTGTCAAGGTTTTGTGCCCTGCAAAGGTTAGTAGTTGACTTTTCCAACCTTGCTATCTAGCACTATCTTGCATTTGTGCTTTTGTGGGCCTTCTAGTGAGAGGGAGAATGCCCATGTAGTCTTAATAAAGCTAGCATTATCAATTCTTGGATGAAGGCATATTTTGCTACACTATTATCTAATAATTTCTTTTTTTTTTATCGAATGACAGAGGGTTGACTTGTTGCCCTTATTCCTCATAAACTACATTTTTTTGCACGAATTGAGGCACAGGACTTAGCTTAAAAAAGGTAGGTTCGAAATTGAATTCCAAAGAAAAGGAAATTGATTGCTAATAATCGAAAATAGAATTTTTTGATAGCTTCAAGTAGATGGAAAGGAGTGGAGCTTAAAGCATCCTTTTCTCCACTTGATAGGGTATCACCATTCACCATGACATCTACATACATTAAACCATTAACGAATGACTTCTTCTCATGTCAGATGGCATTGAGAAGCCATAGGAGATTTACCCTGGAGGGTTCAGCTTGCTCATTCCCAGCAATAAGAGCAGAAACTTTCTTTTTCTTGGGTAGTCATGAGCACGATGTGGCTCGCCACCAATGAAGCATCCTGAGTCTGCTTGATATGGTTTTCTTGGTAGGAGCAATCTCTCTTTTATCATTAGCACCCTACTCCTTCTCAAAAGGGCAAAAAGTGTCATTTTTAGTTTTTTCTTGATGGTTGATGAACTTTGTCCATAGAATCCTTCTACTATTTGAATTGTTGAGGCCAGGTCCTTTAGATTTCATTTTTGCATCTCTTTCCTTGCCCACTCTTGGAGACCCACCTCAAACCAAAACACCTTGTATTCTTCTGCCATGTTCCCTATCTTCATCATCAATGATTGTAACTTCCTAACATACTTTCGCATGGACCTAGTTTGCCTTAGCCCATGCAAAGCTTCTCTACCCTACCATGATACATTTGTGAAGAGAAAAATTGCTTTCGCATTTCTCTTTTTTTATCATCCCTCCCAACTAATGATCTGTGGATTAGCAAGGGAAACATGATTACTACAAAACCAAGTTTTAGCATCCTCACCAATGAAGCTCAACCCAATTTTGAATTTCTTTGCTTCAAGAGTACAACCTCATGTCTCCTTTGAAGTTCTCTAAGTCCATGGAATTTTGCTCCCCTAGGTACTTCTTTAGGCCATGTGCCTTCACATTAGTGAGACTCTGATGGCCCATCACTGGATGGAGTCAAAGCAATTGCATTCTTCAACACTCCAATGTCTTTCTTCAACCCATCGATAACACTCTAGAACCGATCCCTCAATGAGTGCACCTCATTTCTCAACCCAAGCTCTGAGTTACCATCCCAAAGCTGAGCCCAAAAGCATGTAAAAATCTCATGCATTTCACCTTTCAAAGTCTATATTTTGGCATCCATTGTTTGCACATTGGCAACTACCAACTGTATGTTGGCGTATGCCATCACAGCATGCATGGCTATTGACTGTGCTAGGAGTTTGAGTTTACCCTCCAGCTTCTTGATCCATATGTCATTCATCGTGGATATGCCCTCAGTGCATACTTGCTCCAAGTCTACCTTTGTCAGATAGCTAGCCACACCTTCAACCCCACTTGTAACCTTTATCGTGGCCACAACCAAAAACTTTAGGAGGTATTCTCAATCTAAGGAAACCATATCTCTTTGCCTAGTAGGATGAACTGCATTAGGCCACACACGTTGAATCGACCTCACTTTTGTCAGGAAAGCCAAGACGCACAACACAATGAGGTCGGCATTAGACACCCACAAGGTAACACCAAGATGCAAACTAAGAGCAAGAATAAAGCTTAAGCTGCAATTCCATTCCCCAGCAATTGGCCAAGTATCGCTGGTCCTTTATTCCACATTCATCATTGCCTTTCCTTATCAAAAAGGCAGAATAATATGCTATTTTTGAAACAAGTTTGAAAAGGTAGGCAGTGTGGGCTGGAGGAAGAAACTTAACAAGAATTCTTTGAAGAGTAACCTTAGCAAGGGAAGTAAGGGGAAGAAGTAAAAGCAAAGGAAGAAAGATTTGAAAGCTCTTTTGATCCTAGGCTCTAGTTTTGAGTTAGAAGGGCTGCTAATAAAGCCAATAGGTAGATCGATGGGAAAGAAACTAGATGAGAAGTAGATGGAGCTCTTTTCCATTCCAAATATTTCATGATAATGGAGGAAAATTAGGCTGAATTGAGGTTGGTATCAAACAACAAGGGTTTAGCACCCTGCCAACTAATAAAAAAAAGGCTTACTCGCTATAAAGGAAAGGTTTTCCCAAGCAAGAGTTTCCTATGTAGTTGAAAGGAGGCTGGTGGCTAAGGTTACCTCAACTCAACGAGAAACTCCCACAACTGACAAACCGGTGAGAAACATGGCCTATCACACACTTGGGAGTGGATTAGCCCTGACCAGTCGATGATGCTTCTACGCAAGTATGGTTGTGTCTCAGGTAGGCTATGAGATGGTGAACTTTCAAACATGACTGACTTTTTTGATCTTTAAAGAGAATAAGAGGTCTATGTGATGCTTGAGGTGGGGCAAGCAAATGTTTTGAATAATTCAATGAAAGAAACTTTGCTTCTATATTCTATATGTGATCTTCACTTTGTGCTACTGATGTTTCTTTTTCTTAGAATGAGTGTGAGGTGGGCCTTGCTTCTGGAACCACTATTGATTCAACCTATTCATATTCCATAGACTATGAACAAGCACTCAAAAAGGAAAGAGGCTCTCATTTTGTCCATGATGAAGTATAGGGTATCCATATGTTCCCAAAAAGGGAATTCATGATAGAATCATTGAAGAATTCACCAAAACTTATTTAATCCTTTCTCTCTTAGGCTATCAAAAATAATTATGCCTTTAGTAGTGATGAAAATGCCATTGAGGAGAACTCCCAATCGATTAAGGGATAGGGAATAGATGGATGCCCATTATGTGCTGAAGTTTGATACCACTTTTATCTGCACCTTTCCTTCTTCTTTCTCCATGAGAACTAGGCACGCATCCCATATTCCCATGTGCTTTGTGATGCCATTGAAACTAGATCATTCAAAATTGCACAAATAAACATGAGATTTTTTGATTGAAGTCTTTACCTTTAGCTTTAGTAGACTCTTTTAAATGGCAAGTAGTATTAGGTAGTTTAAGCAAGTGCAGACCCGCATCGCCAGTAGTACAAAAGGATGGTGTACAAGTAGAACAAGACTAGACTGATAACTGAATTGAAAAGAAATTTGGGGTCAGTTCAGATAAAAGAATTTAATTCATCAGAAATCTTAGCTATCTAAGCTAGAACTTTTACCATGTACCTCTTCTATTCTACTATTTCTAAAAGCGAAGTAAAGAAAAGATTTTTTGTTCTGAGCTCAATTATGCTTTATTTCCCAAAGTACAACAAAGGAAGGTTGGGAGATTTGAAAATATGGTAGTCTTAATAAAAGAACTATCTTGAAAATAGACTCATACTACGGATGGGATGGCCTCCTTTGGAGTCAACAAGTTGGTCTGAACCTCCTTCCTAAGCTTGTTCAACTACAAAAGGGCCTCCCAAGTTGGCTAAAACTTGTCGCCTTTATGGAGAAGTGCCACGATAGGCTACCGAAGAAACAGAACAAGGTCTCCAGCTCAAAAGGTTCTAAGTAGAACTAACTTATCATGAGTTTGGGCCATTCTAGCACGGTAAATCTCAAAATTTTGTTGAGCCTGAAGCCTGACCTCATCGAGATTCTCAAGTTCTTCCAGCCTAAGCTGGGCACTCTCATCCTTAGTGAACTTGTAACTGAGGAAAATCCACAATGAAGAAAGCTCTATCTCTAGAGGCAAGATAGCTCTGACTCCAAAGGCGAGAGCATAAGGAGTAGACTACGTTGCAATATGATAAGTAGTCTGGTAGGCCCACAAAGCCTCTGCCAACTTTTCATGCCTTATTATTAGCAAGAATTTTCTTGATAAGTTGTACCAAAGTCTTGTTCAAAGCCTTCGCTAAGCCATTAGCCCTGGGATAGTAAATCGTTGAGTACTGCCAATCTATGTGATGACAGTAAACAAATCTAGTAATTTTTGTACTTCAGAAGGTAGCGCCATTACCGGATATGATCTGGTGAGGAAAACTAAATTGATATATGATTTTATCTATTTTTATTTTCTTTACTCATCCTAAAGAATTCTAAGACATTGTCTGTCTTAATCTCTTTGTGGAACTACTTCAGCCCACTTAGAAAAGTAATCTGTAGCGATGAGGATAAACCTATTACCCTTGGATGATGGAGGATCAATAGGACCAACTACATCCATATCCCAGGCCATGAAACCACCATTAGATGGAGAGGATTTGGAGATTGGTACAACATGTCTCCATGAACCTAGCACTAATGACACCTATATGCGTGATTTACACAGTCTTGAGTCATCATGGGACAATAATACCCGAGGCACTGAATTTTTAGCTTCATCTTGGGCCTAGATTGGTGTGCCCCATGCAATGCAAAATGTAGTACCCATGACCTTTTAGGCCTCCTCTTTGCCAAGGCATCAAAGCCGCAATTGGTGAAATGAGCATTGGTACAAAGAGTTATTAACAAAAGTGAACGAAAGAGCTCTCTTTTTGACTTACGATGCAAGAGAGGATTTACAGGGGAATTTTCCACATTATAGATACTCAATGAAGGATTTCCTCTAACTGTCATCTTCATCTACTTGCAAAGCTATCAAGGTGGACTCAGAATGGGATGTCTCTTTTTTTGCAAGAGATTGATCTGCAGGAGACAATCTTTATCGATTATGGATCAACACCATAATATGATGGGAGAAGAGAACTTGCTTGCCAATTCTTTGGCAATCTTGGAGAGTGCATTTGCCTGACCATTGTTGCATCGGGGCACTCTCATCAAGATGACTTCAGGAATATATCCAAGCAGCTCCATCGCACTTTTATAATAGTAGATGACACATGTAACCAAGCATACCACCAGAGGCTAAGGGTTCATCAACGAATGGAGTTTGGCCCATTTCCTAGCCTAGTTTTCAATAGAGCAGTACCTGTCCCTATGGGCTCGAGGCAAGACAAGCATCCCACTTCATTCATCACATTATTGAGAAGGATAAGACCTTGGTCTTTAACCTTGATTGGTTCTGAGGGTGAGGAAGAAATGGGTGACTATTTGAGCTTTTATGTCAAGATAGCCTTTTATTTAAGCTTAGTCGAGTAAATTCTAGTGAAAGTAATGAATGCTTTGAGGGTAGCACAGAAGGAGAGGGTACCAAAATAGATGTTGTTGGAAAGACATAAGCCCTAGCATCCACTCTATTGTCGGCTCATTCAAAGAAGTGGGTGAAAGACAAGGTTTTTTTTCTCTATGGAGAGGGGAATGAAACCAACCTTAACAACTACATCCTTGGGTTGCATCCGTCAATCAATTGAAGCATTTTTTGTGTGGGACCTCGAGGATAAAAAGTAAGCTGATGGTGATGAAGGAAGTAACCATACAGGGTTTAGGGTTTAGGTTTTTAGGGTTTAGGGTTGTAGGTTTAGCATTCAGGGTTTATGGTTAGGTTTTTTTTTTTAAAAAAAATCTTAATATTTAAGTAAACTGGTATGTTTAAGTTTATTTAGTTTATTTTTTATTTTTATTTAGGTTAATTTTTATTTTTATTTAGTTTAGTTTAATTATTTTAGGTTTATTTTATTTTTTATTTTAGGTTTACATTTTTTAGTTTAGGGTTTAGTATTTTATTTTAAGTTTTATTTTTAGGTTTTATTTTTAGGTTTAATTTTTTAGGTTTAGGTTTTCATTTAGATTTTATTTTATTTTATTTTAGGTTTATTTTATTTTTATTTTACATTTAGTTTTTATTTTATTTGGGTTTTTTATTTTAAGGCTTATTTTATTTTTTAGTTTAGTTTAAATTTTTATTTATTTATTTTTAATTTAGTTTTTATTTTAGTTTATTTTTACATTTATGTTTATTTTTATGTTTAGGTTTTCGTTTAAGTTTATATTATATTTTATTTTATTATTTTATTTAGGTTTAATATTTTTTATTTATTTTATTTTCAAGTTTTATTTAATTTAGGTTTAAGTTTTTTGGTTTTTAGTGTTTAGGATTTAGGGTTTAGGGTTTGAGGTTTTGGGTTTTGGGTTTAGGGTTTAGGGTTGTAGGCTTTAGGGTTTAGGTTTTAAGATTTAGGGTTTAGGGTTTAGGGTTATAGGTTTAGCATTTTGGGTTTATGGTTAGGTTTTCTTGTAAAAAATTTTAATATTTAAGTAAACTAGTATGTTTAATTTTATTTAGTTTATTTTATTTTTTTATTTTTATTTAGGTTTATTTTTATTTTTATTTAGTTTAGTTTATTTATTTTAGGTTTATTTATTTTAGTTTAGTTTTTTTAGTTTAATATTTAAGTTTAGGTTTAAGTTTATTTTTAAGTTTAGTTTTATTTTTATTTTATTTTTAGGTTTTGGTTTTATTTTTTATTTTTAGATTTAGGTTTAGTTTTATTTATTTCTAGTGTAGGTTTTAGGTTTATTTTAGGATTTTTTTGGTTTTATTTTAGGGTTTATTTATTTATGGTTTATGGTTTAGGGTTGTAGGTTTAGGGTTTAGGATTAGTTTTTGGGTTTAGGGTTTAGGGTTTAGGATTTAGGGTTTATGGTATTTTTTGTTTTAAAGCAAAATAGGTTTAGGTTTATTTAGTTTATTTTATATTTTATATTTTATTTTATTGAGATTTTTTAGTTTAGTTTTTTTATTTTAGGTTTATTTATTTTAGTTTAGGTTTATTTTAGTTTATTTTTTGATTTTGGTTTAGGTTTTTTTTTTGTTGAGTTTTGTTTTTTATTATATTTTAGGTTTAGGTTTTATTTTTATTTTTTGGTTTGTTTAGATTTTATTTTGTTTTTTTAGGTTTAGGTTTTAGGTTTTATTTTAGGTTTATTTTAGGTTTTATTTTTAGTTTAGGTTTAGGTTTATTTTTTTAGTTTATTTTATTTTATTTATTTTAGGTTTAGGTTTAACTTTAGTTTATTTTAGGTTTATATTTATATATTTTATTTTAATTTAATTTATCTTAGTTTAGTTTATTTTAGTTTAGGTTTAGTTTATTTTATTTTGTTTATTTTATTTATTTTAGGTTTAGTTTTTTTTAGGTTAGGGTTTATGCTTTATTTTTTATTTATTTTTAGGTTTAGGTTTTTATTTAGTTTTTATTTTATTTTATTTTAGGTTTATTTAATTTTTATGTTATGTTTAGTTTTTATTTTATTAAGGTTTTTTATTCTTAGGTTTATTTTACTTTTTAATTTAATTTAGGTTTTTCTTTATTTTATTTTCATTTATTTTTAGGTTTAGGTTTAGGTTTTAGTTTAAGTTTTTATTTTATTTTATTTATTTTTATTAAAGTTTAGTTTTTTTATTTATTTTATTTTTAGGTTTTATTGAGTTTAGGTTTAGGTTTTCTGATTTTTAGGGTTTATGGTTAAGGGTTTAGGGTTTAGGATTTGGCATTTAGGTTTTAGGGTTTAGGGTTGTAGATTTTAGGTTTTGGGTTTAGGATTTAGGATTTTTAGTTTTTTAGGGTTGATTTAGGGTTTAAGATTTAGGGTTTAGTGGTTTAGTGTTTTTGGTTTAGTTTTTTGGGTTTAGTGTTTAGGGTTTTCTTATTTATTTTTATTTTTTTAATTTTTAATATTTAAATTAAATAAACTTGTAGGTTTAGGTTTATTTAGTTTATTTTTTATTTATTCTATTTTATTTTATTTTTATTTTTAATTAGGTTTATTTCTATTTTTATTTAATTTAGTTTATTTAGTTTAAGTTTATTTATTTTAGATTTTTTAGCTTCGGTTTAGGTTTAAGTTTATTTTTTAGTTTAGTTTTATTTTTTTTATTTTAGGTTTAGGTTTAGGTTTATTTTTATTTTATATTTAGATTTAGGTTTTAGCTTTTTATTTTAGGTTTATTTTTAGGTATTAGTTTTTAGTTTAGGTTTAGATTTATTTTTAGTTTATTTTATTTTATTTAGCTTAGGTTTAGGTTTAGGTTTAGTTTATTTTTGGTTTAAGTTTAAGCTTTATTTATTTTAATATAGTTTATGTTAGCTTAAGTTTTGATTAATATGATTTTTATTTTAGGTTTAGGTTTTAATTATCTTAGTTTAATTTTTTAATCATTTTATTTTTTAGGTTTTATTTAGTTTAAGATTAGGTTTTTAGCTTTCTAGGGTTTAGGGTTTAGGTTTTAGGTTTTAGGTTTTCATTTTAGGTTTATTATTAAGTTTTAGTTTTTAGTTTAGGTTTTGGTTTACTTTTAGTTTATTTTATTTTATTTTTTTAGGATTTGGTTTGTTTTATTTTAGGTTTAGGTTATATTTGTTTTAGTTTACTTTATTTTAATTTATGTTTAGGTTTATTTTATGTTTATTTTATTTTATCTTTGGTTTAGTTTTATTTTGGTTTAATGTTTAGGTTTTTTTTATTCTAGGTTTTATTTTTTTGTTTATTTTTTAGGTTTAGGTTTCTATTTAGTATTTATTTTATTTTGTTTTTATTTTACATTTAGCTTTTATTTTATTTAGATTTTTTATTCTTAGGTTTATATTATTTTTTAGTTTAGTTTATGTTTTTAAATATTTTATTTTATTTTATTTTATTTTTTTTATTATATTATTTTTTATGTTTAGGTTTTATTTTAGGTTTATTTTATTTTATTTATTTTATTTATTTTGTTTAGGTTTGTAGGTTTTATTTATTTTATTTGTAGGTTTTATTTACTTTAGGTTTTAGATTTTAGGGTCTGGTTTAGGATTTAGGGTAGGGTTTAGGTTTAGGGTTTAGCGTTTAGGGTTTAGGGTAGGATTTAGGGTGTTAGCCAGGATTTAGGGTTAGTTTAGTATTTAGGGTTTAGAGTTTAGGTTTTAAGGTTTAGGGTTTTGGGTTTGGTTTTGGTTTAGGTGTGTTTAGGGTTTATGGTTTAGGGTTTAGGTTGGTTAGGGGTATGTAGGTAGGGTCTTGGTTTAGGGTGTGGTCCGTGATTTAGGATTTTCAATTTAGGATTTAGCATTTAAGGTTTTGGGTTTTTTTATTTAATTAAACTTGTAGGTTTAGGTTTGTTTTAGTTTATTTAGTTTATTTTTTATTTATTTTGTTTCTTCATTTTTATTTTATTTATGTTTTTATTTTTATTTAGTTTAGTTTATTTTTTTAATAGGATTTTATTTTATTTTTTTTAGGTTTAGTTTAGGTTTATGTTTATTTTTTAGTTTAGTTTTATTTTTATTTTCATTTTTAGATTTAAGTTTAATTTTTTACTTTTAGGTTTAGGTTTAGGTTTTTATTTTATTTTTTTTAGGTCTAGGTTGTAGGTTTTTATTTTTGATTTATTTTTTGGTTTTATTTTTTAGTTTAGGTTTAAGTTTATTTTTAGTTTATTTTATTTTATTTAGTTTAGGGTTTAAGTTTACTTTATTTTAGGTTTTATTTATTTTTGGACTGTTTTTCTTAGGTTTAGGTTTTTTTAGTTTAAGATTTAGGTTTTATTTTTTATTTATTTTTAGGTTTTATTTTAAGTTAATTTTTTAGGTTTAGTTTTTATTTAGTTTTAATTTTATTTTTACTTTAGGTTTATTTTATTTTTATTTTTTGTTTAGTTTTTATTTTATTTAGGTTTTTAATTTTTTAGTTTAGTTCATATTTTTATTTATTTTATTTTAGTCTAGTTTTTATTTTTTATTTCATTTCTTTTGTAGGTTTAAGTTTAAGTTTGGGTTTAGATTTAGGTTTAGGTTTTAATTTAGTTTTTATTTTATTTTATTTTTTATTTTATTTAAGTTTAGGTTTTTTTATTTATTTTAGTCTAATCAATCACAATGATCAATTGAACATAGACCTGACCCATGCATAAGTCAATTTGACCAATTTGGTCAAATTGGTTAACATGACCCATTTGACCCAAATTGAACCATATGGACCAAATTCATATCTAACCCAAATTGAATCAAACCAATTATACTCATTCACTCTAAATGGCCAATTGAACTTACCCAAGTCATCACTTTAACACAACTTAGTAAAAATAGTCAAGTTAGCCCAACATGATTGATTTGGCCCAAATGGATCAAATTGAGCCAAACCCAACCAAACTTAGCATGACTCATCCTTAGGTCACCATGGGCCTACCCAAGTGGGCCCAACCCATGGTGAACCTAGTTTGTTGCAAAACCATTGAACAAAGCCATCTAAATGAGACAAAATCCTCACTTGGATGTGTTCTCCACTCTTTTACCCCATGGCAACTACCTTTGGCTATTCTTGGATAAGATGACCAACCTCCCAACCCAAAGTCATTGGATTCAGCCTTTGACTAAGAGAGGGTGAGTTCACCCATGATAATCCATTGGTCCACCTAAGGGAGAGTGTACACCACATTCCATCCCACTACACTTCCTCAGCTTCTCACCCCTTTTAGCAATCCCCACATCTCAAGCCACCTACCCCAGTCAGATGGCAGCCAAAGGCTAAACTAATCCCAGCTCTTGGTTTAGGTAGCTAGGTGAGTATACTCATACCCATCAATTCAAACTAAGCATAGAGTTTCCTTAGAGCATTGCACACAATCTCATACCTTCTCTCAAGCTCCTTGTGCACTCCACCACTGATAAGACTAGCTCCTGATCAAACCTGAGAGCTCTGCCTATCCAAACTTTCTAAACCTAAACCAAACTCAATTTAACTCTTCCTACACCTTCACCTCACTCCTTCGAACAAAAGTGAATCATTTCCTAAATGATTCGACAACCATAAGATGTCCCAAGACCAACTCCGGTGAGCTTTATGGTGGCGTTTAGCCCACAAAGCAATATTTGGGGAGGCAACTCATGATCATCTCAGTATGGCTTCATCTTTTGAAGATGAAGCTACCTCTATAAGCGGACTACCAGTCTATAGCTCTGGTTAGGTAAAAATCTAGCAATCGTAACTTTGGACCCTAGGTGTTGGTCATTTTTGAAGTGATTTGAGTCTTCATGCACTCTCCATTATAGGATTTTCCTAGATTCATTTATTTATTATTTTGGAGTTGATTTTCTCATCAAATCATCTTTGGTAGCTCAGATCAAGCGATGATAGTTTGATGAATCATCGACCATTCATTCTGCATAATTAGAATAGATGGTTGTGATTAATCACATTAGAAATTTTGATTTAGTCCTTTGAAATCATGAGATTAAGCTCAGCTATCCAATCCGAGATCAAATGGTCAAGATGAAATTACAACTACCACCACTGAGTCAGTTGTTGGGTCAGATGATTTAAGTAACCAATGCTGTAGTGCCATATGAAAAGTGCTGCTGCATTAGCATCTGTGTGGTACCCACAATTTAAAGGGTTAATTAGGCTTAAAAAAATTTAAGTAAATGGCCAGAACTTCAAAAAATTATTAATTGATTATAGTGGAATCCAAAAATGCAAATAAACTCATTTTGAAAATGTTAGACATAGGAGAATTAAAAATAAAATAAAATTCCTAATTTATGGCCAGTGAACAGTGCTTAATTAAAGTTTGAAGCTTAGATTAATTACCCTAATTAAGGCCAAATTTCATGGCTAATTAATTATAAACTTGGTGGGATGATTCCATGGAATGTTCTCTGCCTCCCATAATTTTCTTGGAATTATTTACAATATTATTTAAAGAATTTGGACTTTCAATCCTAATTACCCTCTTTAGTGAATTAAATAATTATTAAATTTGATGAATAGTAAAATTAAATAATTAATGATAATTAATCATAGTGGATAGTGGGAATAGTGAGGAGAAAGAATTATTTTATCCCCTTTCCTAATTATTTTTGAAAATGTATTTTCTTAAGAGGGTTAATTAACATATGTAATAATTAGAAAATAAATATGAAAGTTAATGATAAGTTAAAAATTCAACAAAATTAATATTTGTTTCAGATAATTCAAACATAATCCATTAATTTCTCTTTATGTGTTTAATAACATAAAGTCATGAAAGAAATTATGATTAACCCATTGATCTGGGAAAATCATAAGAGTATTTAACTTAGATTATTTTCTTCTTTAACCCAATTAACTCTTAGACATTAGCCTAATTAGATTAGATTTTTTTTAGGTGCATTGCAAATTTTACTTTCCTAAAAGCATATCTTTGAAGGATCATGATCAATTAGTTAATTAAATTAAAGAAGTTTGGGAAAGGGTAATTAAATTGATGTGTTTAATGCCTTGAACCTAATCAACTCATAAAATACATTCATTTTCTCTCTTTAAACATATCAAACAACAACATGGGATGGGGTAACTAATAAATATCATCTCTCCTTTTTTGGTTTTAACAACTCAAATATCAAAATCAAATTGTATAAGAACCTTGGTTAACCTTAAAGAATATTTATTTGACTTGATTGTCCTGAGTATTTAATGTAATTGAGTATATTATGTAGAAATATTTAATTACTAATTTTCAATCATTATAAATGTGCATGTCATTTGTTTCACATGTTCATATTTTCAAAAAGAAAAGAGAACTAAAAGATTTTGATTACAATTAAGTTGCATGTGTTGGAAAAATATTATTACATGGTGTAGCTATTATCACTAATAAATCCTAAATTATTTTCAAAACTATAAGCAAATGATTTATAATAATTTGAAATTTAAGTTAATGTTGGATATAAATGTTTAATAAAGTTTATATTTAGTTATAACTAAAAGATAATAAAGGATTGTTTTGTCTTCATTGTTCATGTGCATGTTTACATATGTTTGAGTTGGCAACTATATAGTTTGGACATTCCAAGAATATGAGGCTTTAACCCAAGAAGGTCTTAGATAATCTCACTTCCCTAGTATAACAATGACATGTACTTGCTTAATTTCATTCATGTGTATATAGGTGCTAGAATTTGGGATAAAATGCTTTACATGAACAAAAGAGTTGCTTTTATATAACATTTGCATGATTTTCAAATTAATGCTGGTGTATATGATTATATATATTTAAGTTGGCAAGTATATAGTCTTGACATCCTGGGAATATGATGCTTTAAGTAGTCCCAAAGAGGTCTTACATATCTCACTTCTCTAAATTAACAATGGCACATACTTGCATAAATCTCTAATACATGTCTGAAATAAAATCTTTTTTTCTACTAAATTCAAGCATTAATGATCATCAAGTGTGCATAATATAAATATTAATATATTGTATGTACCAATATGTATATTGAATCAAATATCATGATCAATAAAAAAAAAATAATATATAAAGAAGTGTGTATGCTATTGATGATGGAAAGAAGTAGTGGAATGCTATTTATGTAGTAGTGACTCACTTTTTTTAATTCTAAGATGCCTTTCATATTTAAATAGGACTCCTTAAGACTAATCCTAACTTAGATTTAATAAAATATTTATGAGTGGTTCACTAAAGAAACCAAAGTCATAATAATACACCTTTAGAAAATAACTTAGAGTAGGGAGGGATGAAGGGGGTCAAACCTCTTTCTTCTCTTCATAATAATTAGATGTTAAGTAACCATCAAATGAAATAAGAAAGTGTAACTTAAAATTAATCAATTCATTTAAAGATTTGAAGTGAAACCTCTAATGTTTAACCTAAATAATTTTAATCTTTAGACATATACTCTTAAAGCTTAATCAAGAGACACCACACTAAATCTTAGTACACACATTAGAATGCTAAGTTATCAATTTTATTGTCATGGTAGGCCAAAGTATGTTATGATATTATGTTTTGTTTTATGATGTAATATTTTAGACTAGATGTTAGGTCGCTATTAGCCTAATGATATTTTATGTAGGGGATTTCAAACATAATTTTGATCTTGCTTTTAACAAGATATTCTCTCTTTCAAGTTTACATACAAGTAAGGAACAATTTAATAAAGAAGTATTTTTACTTTTTAAATTATCACATTCATTTTTTAAATCACAAAAATGCATATCTAAATTTTTATGTTACTTTTCTAAGGTTTTGTATTTTCTTTTTAATTTTTTATATTCAATAATTAAATCATTAAAATCATCATCTAATTCATCATAAGATATATCATTGCATACCTCTTTAGAATCTAAGTCAGATTCTCCATTTTCCATAAGACATATGTTGACCTCTTCATGAGATGAGCAATACTTGATTCATTTGAATCTGGATTGGCCCATAAATCCTTCTTCTTCTTCTTATGGTACTTTTTCTCTTTCATATTTTTCTTCTTTCCACATCAATCTCTTTCTTCTTTGATTCAACAAGTTTTGGACAATCACCTCTTATGTGCCCAGGCTTTTTATAATGGTAGCAAGTGATCCCTTCACATGCAAATAATCTTTTAGTTTGAAATTTATAGTTTTTAGATTTTTTTATACCTTTTAATCTTCTTCCTTAGCAAGTTCCCAAGCCTTTTGGATAGCATGACCACCTCATCACTATCACCATCTAGCTTGAGGTGTTATGCTCATCACTATCATCAACTTGTAGCTTTTCCTTTCTCTTTCTCCTTTCTGAGTTATCCATCTTATCCCTTTGAGCAATAACATTCATGTGCTATCAAAGAACCAAAAGCTGATCTAGTGGATAAGTAGATAAATCCTTAGCTTCATTAATAGCTTACTTTATGTTCCCATTCTTTTGGAAGACATCTAAGAATCTTATAGACTAAGTCTTGATTCCTATATGTTTTCCAAGAGAATGCAATGTGTTAATTATTTTCATGAATCTAGTACATATCAAAAATGGATTCAAGGAGACATATGAAATAACTCATATTCATGAACAAGTCTATTTATGTGAGCATCTTTAACTTCAGTAGTTCCTACATTGGGTTTATCTTATATTTCTTTTGTTGTACTTAACATAAAAATTTTCATGTAATCATCAAGTAATAAAGCACAATGTATCATCAAGTTCTCTTTCAGCTACAGACCATTCCTTAAAAGATTTTTCTACTTTAATATCATTTACTTCTACTATGAGTGCATGACATTGATGTGTCAACATATACCATATGCGTGCATCTTGACCTCCTCAAAATGTTCTAATTCAATTTTTCAATAATCAAATGGTACACTATATAAAAGTGGAGGTCTATGAGTGGATTCACCCTCTGGTAGTGAACCCTTTGGGAAACCTTGTGCCATAGTTAAAAGATCTACTCTTGGATGTTAAGCCAATAAAAGAGCCTAGTTTAATACAAAGAGTCACTATAGCACCCAAGAGGGGGAAATTATGACATATTAAAATTTCAAAGGTTAAATCTTAAATTTTAAGTTTTAAATAGAAAATTAATTTTTGATTTTATAATGACAAGATACAATTCTTAATGCAACAAAAATGAAAATATAGTAAAGTAAAGAGAGACAATAAGCACACAATTTTTACGTGGTTCAACCAAACTCCAAAACCAACCTACGTTCACGCCTAGCCACCCCTGGCTAGGAATCAACTAAATATAAAATAACTTACAAATAGTACTCTCTTATAACGGGGCTAGTACAACCCCTATAATAATATGTACTCTCCTACAAAGGGGTGAGTACAACCCCAATATAAATTTTATAGCAAAAAAAGAAAAATACAAAATAATAAATTTTGATAAAATAAATCTCTCATAAATATACCAAGCTATCCAATTCAAAAATGATCTCACAACTTATAAATGATCACTTTACAACTTAAAAATTTGGCAAGATAAAATACTCACTTAATATTGATAATAAATAATAAAATAAATATCTTAAAGTGATCTTACTAAGATGTTTATGTTATTACAATTTGTAGAATAATATAAAATGATTTCAAAATAAATTCACAATATTCTTTTGCACAATAAATAAATTTCAACAAAGAATAATTTATTTTATTTTAACCAAAAAGATTCTTTCAATTAATGCAAAATGATCACAAAATACTTAAATAAAATTAGTATATGATAGATTCAAGTAAACTAGTAATCTTTAATTAAAAGAGAGATCTAGCAAATATGAAAATAATTTTAGCATAATAAATTAATTTGAAATGCTAAAATATACTTCTAAAATAGATCTAAGAATAAATGTTCTTTCAAAATAATGAAGAAATATTTCAAGAAACCAAAAGAAATTTGTTGGAAAATAAAATTTCAAGTTGAAATAAATCCTACAAACTATCACAAGAGTTTTTCAAAAAAAATGATTGAAGAAACTTTGATGTGAAAACTACTTTGATGTCCAAAGACTAATCCACCAAAAGTATAAATTGAAAGAAGAATAGATGGTGAAAATAGTATGAACAACTTAAAAGGATTAAGATCAAGAAAACAAACTCAAGTAATTTGAGAAAGCTTGATTAGTTGAAGATGTTGAAGCTTCCAAACCAAGGATTTGATCTTGCAATATTTGAAGAACACTTGGAAGGAAAATCTAGAAGAATTTTTCTCTTAGATTTGCTAGAGGGATTTTGAATTTGAATGAGGAATACTTTCATGAAGAGAATGAGGGCTATTTATAGGCAAAAAGGTTATTTTAAATTATTTCAAAAAATATTATTTTATCATATAATAGTTTAATATTCAATAATAATATAGTTTATAATAAGTAAATATTTAATTCAAGCAGCCAAAATTTGGCTATTCACATGGGCAAGTAAAAAATAATCAAATATGGCTCTTAATATATTCAAAGCATGTAGCATGCATTCATTATTAAAATCAGCTAATATTTGAAAAGTCATAATAAATTCAATTTTAATCAAACATGGGTCATGTAACCTATCAAATTAAAGGAAAAAAATCCAAGGAATCTGTTGGAGATGAAATCGAATATAAATTCCTTGATTATAAAATGACTTTGGCTAAAATACAAAATTTCACATATTTTTGTTAATTTTGAAATATGACATTTAAATATTATGATATAATTTATATATAACCTTCAAATTAAATTAAAATATTTAATTATATTAAGTAAATAAAATAATTACACTTAGTGGTCATAATTTATTATCATTTATTATTTTGACAATTTAAATGCTATGTATGAAATATATAATTGAATGTTAATTAGATAGAGATTTATATAAATTAACCTCATTAAAATAATATGTTAAGTTGTGAGCAAATTGATTCATGCCAATGAACTCATATGAATTTCTAAGATAGTTATAAATGCATATAACCTAAAATATTATATCTTGAGCTTCACATTATCCATTTTGATCTATCTTTCATTCTTCTATTCTTGCAATTTTCTCAAACATATTTTGAGATGTATTGAATATGTAATTAGCAATTAATATATTTGAAACACATAAAGACATTCATTCGAACATCCAAGTATTCATTTGTTATCATCAAAATTGATCGGATTGAACATGAGGCCTAATAATTTCCCCTTTTTGATGATGAGAAACTAATGTTGGTATTGATTTTGATGAAGGTGTAAATTGATCTTTCATCATAGTTTTTTTTTTAAAAAAATATTCTCTTCTAAAAGACTTTATACACAAGAGATGAATAATGTTGCTCCCCCTAAATGTATGCATGAAATAGACTTAATACTAACCAACATTTTACTCTTCTCCCCTTTTGACAACATCAAAAGTGAGAACAAACTACATATAATTTTAAATATTTGGATCTAACATTTCAAGCATGCATTAAAGCAAAATGTTCTTGGTAATGATTTTGTAAAATATCTAAACTTTGTAAATCGACTAATGAAATTAACATCACCTTTCAAAATATGATCCCTAATAAAATGATGTATAATTTCTATATGCTTGGTTTGTGAGTGCTGGATAGGATTTTTGGTTAAACTAATAGCATTAGTATTGTCACACTAAACTAGAATGTGATCTTGCTTAATACCAAAATCTTTTAATTGTTACTTTAACTAAAGAACCTGAGCAACATAACTATCGACAGCTATGTACTCAGCCTCAGCAGTAGATAAAGCTACAAAATATTATTTCCTCGATGACCAAGACATAAAGGATGATCCTAAAATTTAGCATGTTCTTGATGTGCTTTTTCTATCTACTTTGCATCCTACAAAATCAGCATCAGAATAAGCAACCAAATCACATGTTAAAGAATTTTTAGGATACCATAAACTTAACTTAGTAGTGTCTATCAAATATCGAAAGATATGCTTGACTGCTATTAAATGAGATTCTTTCATGTTGGCCTGAAATTGAGCACACAAATAAATATCAAATATAATATCAGGCCTACTAGCAGCAAGGTATAAAAGTGAACCTAACATACTCTTATAAGTTTTTGATCAAGATATTTTCCTAATTCATCTAAATCCAATTTTGTAGATGGGCTCATAGGAGTTTTACTAGATTTAAATCTTTTCATGTTAAACCTCTCAAGTAATTCATTTGTGTACTTAGTTCGATAGATGAATGTGCCATTTCTTATTTCTTTTCTTAAAACCTAAGAAAAAAAATTAAGTTCTCCCATCATACTCATTTCAAACTCTTTAGACATCAAAGATGAGAACTCATGGCACAAAGATTGTGAATTGAGAGAGGAGTTATTTGTATTTTTAGCAATTTAATTTTTTGTAAATTTATAGATTTAGCATAATTAAGTTAGTTAATTGAGTTTTAATTAATCTCTAAGTTAATGTAGTTGAGAACTTTAGTAATTTAGAGAGCTTAAATATTTTTTCTACATTTCTTGATATTCATTATTGCGACTTGAAATATTTTGACGAGTTCATATAATTTCAAAAATTATATTTAATTATTTACTCAAAATTAGACAATAAATTTTAAAAATTTATAAACCTTAATCTAGAAGCCCATTTGACTTGAATATTTTATGGTAGGTAGAGATTATCACTAGTTCCAATCCTTAAAATTTTTACTTTAACTGAATTTAAATTTTGGGATGAATTAAAGAATTATTTTTTTTGATAATATATAAACTAGTCTCAAAATACCCAACAAAATTTAAAGATTTTAAGTTCATTAGATTATTCTACAAATCCAAAAAATCTCCTATTTTTTACTTAAACCAGTCAAAGTTGATTGGGTTTCATTTATATCTATCAATGTATGATTTGACCACAGCTAACATGGATAAAGGATTTGACCTAGACACAATGAAAGATCTAACAATCTAGATTGTATCTTTTAAATCTATTTTGGAGGATCTAATCATGTTCATCCATCCGAATGAACTAGGATGGATGCCCCATAGCTTTTCTTCTTCAAAGCCATTGAGAACTAAGGGGAGTGGTCGACAAATTTTTCCCCTAATGGTGGTTTTGTAGTAATCTCCCAAAAAATTTCATTTTCGCACTAAAATCACTAAAAATTGAAAGGGCAAGTGGGATCTAAGATTATTTCTTAGTTTTGTGAGAACTTTATTCACAAAACACCAATACCTAGAGTTTGACTATTAGATTTAAAATTTATCTCACTCAAGCCAATGTTAAATGATTTTTTGATTTAAAATCATTATTTAGGTTGAGATGAACCTTTGGATTTATTTGCTCGCTTGTCTCCTTCTGAATTGCTCCAACTCTAATGTGTCACCACCCCTGACTAAAGTTTAATTAATTTTGGTGTTTTTGTTTGTGAAAAAATAATGGGAAGTTTTAGTTTGACTTCTTGGTGATAGTGAAGGTGTAGGATGCCAAAAGGAGAGCTACTCTTTCTTTTCCCTTTAATGGTGGCTAAAAGCACCAATAATGATTTGGGTGGACAACTAGTTTGGATTGGCTTGGGATTCATTGAGTGAGTTGGTTGAGTTATTAAGATCACCCCAAAGTCAAGTAAGTGGAGTGATAGAAGGAGATGTGAAGGTATTTTGGTTTTTTGGAAGCTTGTATCTTTTTCCTTGTTTTCCATTCTCTTTCCAAGACTTTCTTTCATTTCATTTCATGCTAAAATAATAGCTTATGTGCAAACAAATGGCTAGAATTTATCCTTTCAAAGTCTAATTTTGTGTTTGAACATAGGTCATTATCTTTGGTTAACTCAACTTCATAATTTAAGCTGAGTTAGGTCAAGTGTTTGGTTTGAGCAATTTAAATTTATATTATATTTTAATAATGTCTAAGAGATTAAATTACTTTAATTAAATTACCTTATAGTAACACATTTTTAGCTCTTCCTTATAGCAATCTAGGGAAAAATATGGAGAATACCCCCAATCAACAACTACTTAATAACAACAATATCAAAGAGCTAAATTTTCATTTAAAACAACCAAACATAAATCCATTTAATGAGACCTTCAATGAATATGGAATTTCACTAGCCAACACATCACTAGCACCTATAATTCTAGTTTATAGTGAACAACAAAGTATGAATAACCTATTGAATTCTACAATCAATTACACCAATGAGTACAACGCATTTAAGATAGGTTCTACAATTGCATCACTAAACAAACTACATCTGATCCAATGCACCAAAATGTATTTGAGAACAAAAACAAGCCGCAATAGCTGATAACTTTAGCATTGACTAATGAGAAGGAAGAAGAATTAAACTCACAAAGAGAGAAATTAGAGGAAAAACATTATGATAATATACTTAATATAGTCATGGAGGAATGAAAAATCCACAAGAACAAAAAAAAACTAGAAAAGCATTGAAGAATTAAAAGCTTCAAAGTTAAAATCAAATGACAGAAGAATAGTCATTTGGAGAAGGGTCATCCAAAAGACCCTTTAGGGGCAAACCTCCTCCCTCATGTTAAATCTCTTGATATGGAATATTAGAGGTATTGACCAGGCTAATTCCACTAATAGACTCCAAAATCTTGTAAGACATAATAACCTTGAAGACCTTTCTATTTCAGAACCAATAGTTATCACTCACAACTTTCCCAAAATCAAAAGAATAGTTCTCTACTCAACGCTTCATTCAAATGTAACAAGGTGCTATTCTAGAAATCAAGTCATATCCAAGTTCTCTTTGATACCAACCAATATCTTCATAACTGCATTCAATATATAAATGTAAGTGTATATGCTACCATCATTTATTCTACTTGTAATAGACAGCATAAGAAAGAACTTTGGAAAGATGTAAAACACATCAGCTCTGACACAATATGGCCTTGGATGATTGAAGGAGATCTCAATATGATTGCTAGCCTAGTTGAGAAGAAAGGAGGTTGATAACATAACCTGTTAATTATCTCTTAATTTATTGAATATATTGAAGAATATAACCAATTTGATGATGGTTGTAGTGGTTTTTGATCTTAGAAGAATGTATTCCATGAAAGAAGAATGTATGAGAAAACTAGTCATTTTTTTAGCTCCAAACCATTCCATGAATTCTTAGCTTATTGCCGCTATCAAAGCTATCTGACATCTTTCGAACTCATTTTACCACTTTGTCTTCTACAGACACTTGTCAAGGGCATCTTCACTTTGATCCTATAAATGAACATAGATCTTGAGGGCAAGGAAGAAAACTAGCTCATTTAGGACCTCCATTTCAGTTTCATACTTGAGTGAGAAAAAACTAGGCTGTAGCTTTAGGAATTAGTAAATGACTTTCTTCCTACAAGAAGGGCAGAACCATTGTTCATATTTTTCTTCTTTCATGGGATGCTAATCAAAGGAATCATTCATAGCTCAACCAACTCCTCGGGTACCTTTTTGACTATGCTTCAAATAAAATTAGGAGCAGAATAGAGGCACTGTGAGTCTATAGATGATGGCAGAGCAACGTCTTAATCAAACTCTAAATAAGGGGATTAACCAGATTGAGAGAGTATAAAAAGAATATTGACCCACAAACCAATAGTAAGAACTAAGAAGGAAGATATTAGCAAAACTGATTAAAAAAGACTACATAGTCCTCAGAAAGAGTACGTAGAATTTGTGAAACCAAGAGTACCATAATGAGTACTAGTAATTAGACAACACCACTATGAGTGAAAATGCTACTATGTGAAAATACAGTCCTCACGGACTAGAAAACATAAAATCTTCAGATGTCACACAAACTTCACAAGTAGGAACTTTCCATCAAGAAATGGCACTGTGGTTAGCCCTCCATTGATCGTTAATCTTTCTCTCAATGACCAAGAAGAACACTCACATCGAAAGGTTTTCAAACTCTAATGCGTGTCAATAATCACAGCATAGCTTTGCACAACTAATATAATATGGTAGAATACACCTTCATACATCCCACACCATTTATTTATAGTAAGATGTGCAGGTATGTATCTCATGAGAAATTGAAACACATCCTAGAAAGAACTATTGGGATAGGGTCTTTAGCAATTAGAACTAAAATTGAAACTCTAAGACTTGAAAAGACTTGAATCAATTTACTAGACAAAGAGATTTCTCTCTTACTCATCTTACTCATAGCCATAAGACTTGGTTCTATGTCTTCAAAACTCAATGCATAGTTAACTAAATCCTTGTTTAGGGAAATATATGTAGGCAACTAACAGCCTCTAATGCATCATTCTACAATGCAAGAAGAGAAACTATGAGTATAAAAGTTCAAAGTAGAAAATCTGTATTCACATCTTTAAGACTCACAAGAAAAATAAGAAATCTAACTCAAGTCGTCACTTTGAAGTACATTATGTCATAGTTATTCACAAAAAAAATAGAATTTGTCTCATACATCAAATAGAATATATGTTTGTTGCTTTTGTTCTTTCTTAGAGAGAAAGTATGCTGGACAGGGTCACACTTACCTACTAGTGACTGAAAAGCAGGTCAAATTATTTCTCAGAACTGAAACGAGAAGATAAATTGTAATATACCAAACTTGAGTTGTGCCATTGAAGATTCTAGATGGAATTTATTGTTCCAACTACAATCTAGAAAGATTCCAAGATTTTCTACAACTTCATCTAGGTAGAGAGTGGGTAGCTTTATACCTATACAAACAAAGCTTACATTTACACTCGCCTACACGACCATTATCATGTAGTGGCCGAAGGAAGGCATATAGCTGACTAAAGTACTACTAGTGCAAGTTTACTCCAATGCTAAGAGCATGTGGTAATTGCTAGCATATCAATAGTCTAAGAGCCATGAGGCCTAAGATTGACAACCATGAACAAGGCTACAGGACGTAATGATGCAAGATACAAAAGCATGGATCTTTCAATCCAAAGATGATCAAATTCGACACCCCAAAAGTTGTTAGAACCTAAAAGATCTCACTTTTAGTCTGGAGAACCAAGAACAAGCATTCTTTTGGAGCAAGCTAGGGAACTGCTTGATAAGCAGCTTTTTCTGTTGAGCGATATCATATGAAATTTGGCTAAATGCTCAAAATGAGCAGTTCTTTTGGATCACCAATCTCATCAAATGTATTAAACTTTGAAGGAACATATTCTAGCTTTCTTAATGATGATGTCATCATATGGCCTCTGAAATGTTAGCTCTTATGATCTTCATTTATAGACTGTGTTGTGGTGGCGAGGATCTTTTGATCTACAACGTCCATCATAGATGAAGTAGGAGATCATTTTCAAGGAGTAGGGTGGTAGCATAAAATGTTTGCCTTGGCCTTTCATTCTTCTTGTAATGCAAGAGAGTCTTAATTTGGGTTTTCAGAAATTGAGCAAAAAACAAAACATCCTTCATTTTTTATAGCATGATTTGTATTCTCCTCTCCTTTTAGTTGAGTATAGCAAGCTTGCATCTCCTTTTAGTTGATTCTTGACTTGTGAAATCAAAGTTAGTGTATTATATACATTATGAAATCAAAGAAATCAATCTGTGAAATTTTAGAATAATTTCATTGACGTAGCAAAATACATTTTCAATAAGCAAAGATCTAATATCTTTCTAAAGTAGACTTATTTCATATTTTCATTTTCAATATGATCTATTTGGTAAACCCATTTCTCCTATCCCTCAGTAATGAGATTGAAATGATAGGTTTTAGGCTCACAAAGTGAGAGGAGGTATATCACCAGCAAAGGAACGAAAATAACTATCATACCTTTTAGAGAGGAGGGTGATCAAGAATCAATTCAATAATATGTCATGTTTATTGAACTAGTAAAATCCATTCTCTATCATTAGTAATGATGCCAAAGAGGTGAACCAAGTTTAATGTGATCTTTCAAGCTAAAGAAATGGCTATACTAATCCATAAAAAAAGATTAATTTTCTCCAATCTCTTTCCTACTATCTACTCTTGCATTCCTTCATTATATGTATAAATGCCTTCTAAAGTTCATCTCTTGATTTGATAGCTGATGGATCAGCCTTCTCAATCAATGTTGTAGTCTAAGATACAGGTTAAAAGAATCAATTGAGCTACTCCTTACTTCTCCAATCTTCTCATCTAATGAAGATCAAATTCCCATGGGCTTAGGATTTCCCTTTCCCTGACTCTATAAGTATGAAATGACCCTGACCTGGCTTACTTAATTACTTATTTTGTTCCCTGCTTCACCCACAAGGATAGAAACTAGGATGAGTAATATTAGTGGGTGGATTCTTCCTCTTCTCTAGCTATTTCTTTTTCATGGAATAGGGGTTTGGGTGAATAATGTGATAACTCATCCATGCAGGTAGTCTTTATCTACTGTCATGCCCTTCTAAAGGCCGTGTCAAAGAAAAAAGAGTCCAATATTGTAGAGAAAGAGAGAAAGATGCTTCTTCGAATTGGACTTGGGCCGCAGCTAGATGAAGGTAAAGACAAAAATGTGGTCCTCGGTCTTCTCTTATAGCTATGTCCTCAATTACAAGAGCTACTGGAGTGAGATTACATATATAATAGAATGGTAGTTGCCTAACATAAGTCATCTCTGCACACTCACCGGAAATGGAAGATTGAAAGCTAGAGTCCTAAAACTAAGCTGGGACTTGCTCTTTCATGTCGACTCATCAATGAAGTTTGAAGTCAAGAAGTGGTGTCAACTATTGGCCTTGGAGTTTCTGTGTCATTAGCTATGAACTCAACCCACTCTTTTATCATAGCTCATCTCCTATTTCATGAAGTGGGCTTATACTAACTGCAAAGATGGACCTTCTCCTTCTGTTATACCTCATCCATGATATGTCACTTTCAATGAAATAGTACTCATTACTTACTTTGAGGAATGTGAAATAACTCTCTATCTTCCAAGAATAGATATAAAGCATTGCTTCTTTCTTCATGCTAATATGGAACCTATTTCTTTCCTCTAGAAAGTGATTTGAGAATATGAATAGATGGAAACCTCCTATAATTTTAATCTATAAAATAATTTCTAAGAAGTCCAATTTTGATACAGTGGTCTAACTTCTAATACAAGGAAGAAATGCATTTTGATCATTACTTAACTACAACTATGATAGTCAACTAGCTTCTGCTTATACAATAAGCTATGCCCCTTGACTCTTTTCTTCTATCCCTAAGGTTTCCTTTATAATGAGTGTGAAAGAATTTCTTATTGTAAGCAGTAACTATGCCTAAACGTTGTAAAGACTACTAATAAGAAAAAAAATCTAGCTCCTTACCATCCGTGAAAGATAAAGATCTAATCTTTCCTGGCCAGTAAAAGTAAATAAGAGTGGAAAATTGTATGAACAAGGAATCAACCATTCTTTGCTACGCACCTTCTCATATTACTCAGGTAATTCAAAAAATTCTTCTTGTATAAACTATCTTTCTTTTATCCCTGAACCAACCCCCCTCTCACACAATAAAGGTTAGTCTTATAAAAACAAAAATCTATGACTTCAAGCATTTTGCTCGATTTCATAGAGTCTGCCCCTTCCTACACTTTTCTTTTTAACTTTTTTTATGTAACTAGCTTTCTTGGAGAGTATCCCAGTGAATATGAATATTGGTCTTTATTGAAAGAAAAATCAGTGATTTAACAAGACGTATAACTGCTAGTACATCCTTTTTTTTCCTATTTTTCCCTCTCATACCTTGCCAAGAAAGACGTCGAGAACTATCTAGAAAGACATCTAACCCTCAATGCTTTATAGATAGGTCTAGGATTAGTTATTAGTTCTTTACGCAATCTTGCTTTCCCTTTCTACCTTGCTTGCACCTCTTGGGCCACAAAATTGGTGCTGGGCTTACTCAATTCTATACCTTTCAACTTGAGCACAGAAAAGTGTTATAACTCCCACCAGAAAAGAGAAGGGGAGGGGTCATTGTTGGTTTTCAACTTATGAGAGAAAACGGGTTTTATGAGTCCTAGTATAACATTGACCTTTTGGTAGACGCAGACTGAAGAATCTTATTTTCTTTCAAAACATATAGATTCTAAATAACAAGAAGGAGGAACTCGACCTTGGCTAGAAATGAGGACCAAGTTTTTGGGTTTCTATTCCTTCCATATGAACATGAACGAAGGGGAGAGAATGAATGGCTCGAATAATGACTAGTTCGAGAACTGTTAGAGTTACTACTTGGATTATCATAGAATAAGATGAGCCATTAGGCCACTTAAGCCTATCTCCTCTTCGTAGGGGGTCAATCTAAGGCTCTAATGCAGGATACTTTTTCTTAAACTTGAAAAAGAGAAAAAGAAACACTGACTGGGTTGCAAACTTACTTGATCTTTCTAGACTAATCTTTCTGGACAAGCGATCCATGGTCTAGACCAAGGAATAACCATAGAGTGAAATATGCATCTAACCCTGGAATGAGAGATAATGAATAGATAGGCTAACTTCCTAGCGAAAGAATCATTTCCCCTCCTCAAATATTTTTATTTTCCAATTTCTGTTGTCTATCTTGGTGCAGCTTTAGGAGGAGTTTGAATGTTAAGGATTGATTGCTTGATAGGTGCAGTCCCAAGAACTTGCTCATTCATAGTTGCACCTTGCCATATTTCCTTTGGTGCTAGCATATAGAAAGTAGTAGACCTCGGCTCCTTTTTGTTAGCTTCATGCGATATGGCTCATGGTATAGTCTAACTCTAGATGTCTCCTTCCCTTCTTCCTTTCCATTGATTGGGGAAAAGCATTGGCACTAAAGATGCTCTTTTGAGTGGCCTTGGTGCTCCTATGCTCTAATTGAACATCTATGTTTTGGGGAATGATACCAAAGTAGAAGCATTCAAATCCTAACCACTAGGCCCACAGGATGGATCCTATTACTTGCACCTATGATGGCCCACTGCTAATCAATTGGAATGAGATTGAAGAGTTTCTGACAAAGCCCAAGGAAGATTTTTTTGGGTAGTAACTGTAAATATGGTTTTAGTCAAAGAAGATGGGAAAGAAACCATGACATGGGAAGACAACCCCTCTGAATAACTTTGAGAGAACCTAAAACCAGTACCACCCATAGTTGATGAAGTTCAATAGGTTTACTTGGGAACAGAAGGTGACCCTCACCCAATCTTCCTAAGTACCATCCTATCATTAGGGGAAGTTGAACAAAATAAAATGACCAGCTCCTTAAGGAATACTTGGACATATTTGCCCGGAGTTACATTGAGATACGCTGACGCTAAACCGCATGATCAATATATCTAGATGCTAGCCCCATCAAGCAAGCACAATGATGCTTTCATCCACCCCTCATGAAGAAGATTGAGAAATCAATACAGAAATGGAAAGGATGTTAGTTTCATAAGAGAAAAGAAACATCTCAATTTATTGGCAAACATTATTTTAGCGACCAAGAAGAATGGGTGGATTTGGGTTTTCATTGACTTCAGAGACCTGAATAACGCATTCCCTAAGGTTGAATTTCCATTGTTGATTGCTAAAATCATGATAAACAATAGCTGTAGATATGAACGTATGTCTTTCAGGATGGTTTGTCTGGGTAAAATAAAAAAAAAATAAATCCAGATGAAAAAAGGCACACATCCTTTAGAACTCCCTTTTGTATAAACTATTATACAGTGATGTGATTCAGTCTCAAAAATGTTGGTGATGGAGGTGGACATTCTTTCTTTTGATGAGATTGAGACAACGTGGGTATTGGAGGTGAAGGAAGAAGATATGTTGGATAACTAGCGCTCCCACCAAGGATTGCCAAGGTTTGGTCACCAAGCTCTCAAACCACAAGAATAACTCAAAATTTGTAATTGGCAAAAGATCTCCTTCATTCTAATAAGAGGGCTATTTATAGCCATTACAAGCATCTTTCAAAAGAAAAGAATTCAAAACATGGAGGGAAAGGTGGTCACATTAATGTGAAGCAATAAATTGCCTCATTATTTTATGCCATCCACCCATTTCACATGCTATTATTTTATGTGGATTCAACCACCTCACATGTCATGCTTTGAATTTTTAAATGCAAAATTTCAAACATGGAGTTTCTAGAAGAAAATTAAAAATTACATAAATAAAAAAAAGATGAAATTATAAAATGGGCCTTAGTGCTAATGGGCTAAGTCTTCTTCTTTCTTGAATTTTCTTGGGCTTTAGCTTGAGATCTTGTAAATGGGCCTTGGGCTCTAATTTGTTGATCCTCATGATTAGCTTGAGATCTTGTAAATGGGCCTTGGGCTCAATTTGTTGATCCTCATGATGTTCTACATCAACTCCCCTGGCTCAATTGAACTCGCCCAGAGTTGAAATCTAAGAAGTCTTCTACTAATTGTGGGGCTAAAGTCTCCAAATCACTACGTCAACCATGTGTCTTCACCGGTGGCTTATTCTTCCAACTAACTAGAAAATGATGTTCGTAAGCTGGATTAATGGGTGCTTCCTCGGTGATAATATAGTCAACTTCAAAGGAAGAGGGCTTCGCACGGTGCTATATCTCCGCTAAAGAGTTAGAACAAGTGGAGGTTTTCCTTCATATGATAGAATATCTTCAATATTAATAACTAGATGAATGAACATATCAGCAGGCAAATCAAGGTGATAAGCATTAGTTCCAATTTTCTTGAGAATTTTAAATGGACCACAAGCTCGTGCATGTAATTTCTTATATTTAGTAGATAACGCCATCAATGCAATCAATACATAATCACCTTCTTTATATTCTTTCGTTGAATGATTATGATTTGCCTTAGAAGCATAATTATCATTACTTATAGTAATTTGTTTATATCTTCATGGAGGCTTTGAAAATCTTTAGCAAATGAGAATCGCATCAAAATACATGAGATGGTAGGTTTCTACATCTATTGGTCATCGTGGGTTTTGACCATAGACTATCTCAAATGGTGATTTTTTGTAGTTCTAGATATAGTACTATTATAGGCAAATGAGGTTGGTAAATGTAAATCCCAATTTCCTAAACTTTTACCAAACATCTAAGCAAATTTCCTAAGGTACGATTAACTACTTTGTCCATCGTTTGTGGGTGAAAGGAAGAAAATTTTAATTTGGTACCTAATAATTTCCATAATATTTTCCAAAAATATGAGACAAACTTAACATCTCTGTCAAAAACAATGGTTAAAGGGAGACCATGGAGTCGCACTATTTCCTTAAAAAATAATTTGGCTATATAAGAAGCATCATTTGTTTTTGAACAAGGTAAGAAATGAGCCATTTTTGAGAACCTATCCACTACAACAAAAAACTATCATGTCCTCGAGTCCTAGGTAATCCTAGAATAAAATCCATTGATAGGTCTTCCCAAGGCCTATAAAAGGTAGTGTATTGTCCGACCTTTGTTTGATAGTTTTAGCCTGTTACAAATTAAACATTGAGCCACTAATTTTGAACATCTCATTTTAATGAAGGCCAATAAAATCTATTTTCTAATAAACATATGGTCTTATCCTTTCCAAAATGACCTACACCCAAAGATGTAGCTTGTGATAAGAATTCTCTAAGAGAAGATCGAGAATGCATAATTGTTTTCCTTTATATAAATATCCATTTATTATCAAGAATGTCCCTTGTAAAGTTATTGGTTTATCTAGGTGTTCAAGATAAATTAGGTGAAAGTCGTGCACACAATATAATCATCTTTAATTCTATCAAATCTTGGGATTCTCAATTCTAAAGAGAAATCATTAGGTTTACCTAAAGCATCAACAGTTTATTCTCAATTCCGCTTATGCTTTAGAACAAAAGAGTAGTCTTGTAAAAATTCAACCCATTTTGCATGCCTATGACTTAATTTTCATTGAGTATTAATGAATTTTAAGGCATGGTGATCAATTAAGTATAAATTCTCTATGTAAGAGATAGTTGCCAATGCCTTAAGGATTGAATTACAAAGATAAAACTCTATCATAAGTGGAATATCATTGTTTAGCTTCATTTAACTTTTCACTAAAGAATGCTATGGGATGATTCTCTTGACTTAAAATTCCACCTATCCCAATTCTAAGCATCACATGTCACTTCAAAGGCTTTAGAAAATCAGAAGCCTAAGGATTGGTGAAGTGATAAGAACTTTAATTTGTTATAAGGCCTTTTGTGCATTAGGAGTCCAACAAAATCTATCTAATTTTAGTATATCAGTTATCGGAGCAACAATGGTACTAAAATTCTTAATAAATCTCGATAAAAAAGTGGCTAAACCATGGAAGCTTCTAACTTTTAGGTGGATCTAAGATTGCTTTCACTTTAGAAGGATCAGTTTAAGCTAGAAAGGATATATTAAAAAAGATTACCTCACTTCAAAAAGAAATACTTTTTTTAAATTAATGTATAATTTCTCTTGTCTAAGTAGTTCAAAGACTTTTTTTGTAGGTGTTGTAGATGTTCATTTTCACTTGGACTAAAAATCTATCATCAAAACACCACCAAAAAATTTACCTATATATGGTTTAAGAACAGATATTCATTAATCTCATAAATGTGCTAGGAGCATTTGAAAGTCCAAAGGGCATGACAAGCCATTCATAAAGTCCATCGTCTTAAAAGCTCTTCCACTCATCTCCTCGATCTAATCCAATTTGATGATATCCACTTTTTAGATCAATCTTTGAAAAAATTTGCTCGAGATTAAATCTAACATATCATCTAATCGGGAATGGGAAACCTATATTTGATAGTAATTTTATTTATTGTCAACTATCAACACACATTCCATGTTCCATCTTTCTTTGAGTTAATAATGGACCGCACAAGGGCTAAGACTCTCTTGAATAAAACCCTTTCTTAATAATTCCTCAACTTGTCTTTTAATCTCAACATGCTTAGGGTTCATCCTATAATGTGGAAGATTAGGAAGTTGAGAACCTGCAAGAACTCAATAGCATGTTGAATGTCTCTTAGAGGAGGTAGCTCAGGAAGCTCATCAATATCTTAAAATCGAAAGAAGAGAAGAGACCACAAGAGTATGTGAGTCTCATTAGAGTGGTACTTCTTTTACATGTAATATGTGAAGAAGAAATGGATCAAAAATTCTTTGTAAAGCCAAAACCTATTATTTCTATCTTTGGGGTCAAAGGAGAAATAGTAGTGTTTTAAAGTAAGGATCGAAAATGATAGTGTTAGCCTAAAAGTAGGATTTTCTATGATAATTAATTGAAGTTTGGCATTTTTCTTCAATAGAGGCTTAGGTTGCAAGTCGAAGTTGTTTTGTGTGGTGTTATGGAGGGTGTTTTTCTACTCTTTTATTGGTAGAGTTTAATAGTCTTATTATTATGTTTAAAAACATAAGTATTTTCCCTACCATAGTGAATAACATTCATATCATAGCCAAGGTCGCTAAGAGAATATGAGCAATGTCCATAGGAGAACATCACACCAAATTTGATCCTCATAGCTTCCTATTTTAATAGAACTAAACATCGATTGGTGATGGGAAGAGATGTATGATTTACCCAACTAACATGAAATGGTTCAGGTGAGGTTGATTTTAAGTTGGCTCGAAAGGGTATGTGTTGAAATGACATTCATAGCACTCCCTCCATCTATAACTAACCTACATCTCTTTTCATTACACAAAACATACATGCTAAAAATGTTCTTTCTCCTCCAATCTTCGCCTCATTTTTTATTATAGACATCTCATCACATTAACATGAGGGTCATCGTTAATTCCAATTCTTCATCGATAATCATCATAAACTTCTTCTAGATTATCATCTATTGGATTTTCAACTTCTTCTAAAAATAAGATTTGAGCTTTACATTGATTTTGCATATGACCTTTTTTATGACATTTAAAACATATTACTTCCCTAATGTTCTTAGAGCTCCCTTCAATTGAAGTTTTAGGCAAAGGGGATGGGCCATTTGGATGGGCTGGTCTAACAGTAGATCTATTGGATGAAATGGAAGGTACTTGACTTTTAATTTTAGAGAGGGAGGCAGATTTCTTTTGTTGTTCAACCAATAATGCATAATGAAATGCTTCCTCTAAAGATCAGGGTTCAAATAATTCAACTTCATTTCTAATTTCTAAGTCCAATAAATTTATTGGCTAATTGCTAATCATTATCAAAATCAATTCTAGAAACTAGATCTTCAAAAGTGTTCAAGTATTCATACAAGATAATTACCTTGTCTTAAAGTTAATAATTGGCTATGTAGCTTCTTATCATGATGCCTAGATGATACTTTGCATTTCTTTCATTTCTATCCAAGTGAGGTTTGTCCTTCCTAATCTTTGTTCTTTAGCTAAAGTATTTGTCCAATAAATTTTAGCATGCCCTATCAATTTCATTTTAGCAAAAGTAACCCTTTGGTAATCATCCATTTTATACCAATCAAAGAAGTCATCCATTTGAACTAACCAATCGAGAAATTTATTTGGATCATGTATACCATCATAAGTTGGGGCTTCTACTTTAACTCTTGAGATGGATCATTAGAGTCTTCTATAGTCTTAAAATAATTTTCTCCCCTTCCACCATTTCTAGCAATTGATTGTCTTCTAAGTGGTTGATTTTCTCTATGGTTTGGATATGAATCTTCTTCATCTATCCCTATTGCATAGTATTTAGGATTGGAGTTGGTACTCTATTCTTATTTTGTAGATGCACTAAAAGAGTTTGCATTTCTTTAAGTTCTTGCATTTGATTCTTACTTTCTTCTAATATTTGTTGAGTTTTTAATTCATTATCTTGGATCCTAAGATCTAAGGCATCAACTAATCTAGTCAAATTTTCAACTTGATCTTGAGAGATAGATTTTGGTGCCATGAGATTTTTTTTAAGGAAGAAAAAAAAAGATATATGAAAAGGGACCAATGAAAAAAATGAAAAAAAAAAAAAATAAGTATAATATAATTGTGCAATCAAAGCGAAATTTTAAGCTAAGAGAACTTCCGGTGAGGTGGGGGTACAAGACCACTTAAATCCCAAGCTCTCTTAGGCAGTTTGACAAAGTTCTATTTAGCTTCCAAAATCACCAAGTTTAACACACTTATATTATGCATATTTTATTTATATATATATATATATATTATAATGCAATGAAATAAAATGCTCAAATTTAGCCTCTTTTTTTCTTTTAAGAAAGCAAGTTATCATAAGTTAATCAAAGAAACTTCTAAAATTAACCATAAACAATAACAAAGATAATAAAGCAAGTAATTAGATTTTGATTTGCACTAATGGCTAGGTTGCTTTTAGGTGATGAACTACCTCACCTTAATCTCTTAATTTTTTTCTCTTTTTTTTTGGGGGGGAGGGAGGGCATTCACAATTGGAAAATAAAATATATAATGGAGCTTACTAATTGAAATTTTATGATATCACCATAAACTTGCAAGAAATATATATCTTTCCAAGCTACTAATATGCTTTTAAACTATCACATAAAAGAAAATTAATTAACCTCACAAGTCCAAGAAAAACTCACAAGTTTGAAGACAAGTCCAACACTTGAGTTGCTTCCTTTATTGAAGCAAACTTTTGACCAAATTTTCTTCAGCTTCATCGATACCAAATTTGATGGAGGTGGGTTCTTTCTTTTGATGAGATTGAGAGAACGGGTATTGGAGGTGAAGGAAGAAGATATGTTGGATAACTAGCGCTCCCACCAAGGATTGCCAAGGTTTGGCCACCAAGCTCTCAAACCACAAGAATAACTCAAAATTTGTAATTGCCAAAAGATCTCCTTCATTCTAATAAGAGGGGCTATTTATAGCCATTACAAGCATCTTTCAAAAGAAAAGAATTCAAAACATGGAGGGAAAGGTGGGTGGCACATTAATGTGAAGCAATAAATTGCCTCATTATTTTATGCCAACCCATTTCACATGCTATTATTTTATGTGGATTCAACCACCTCACATCATGCTTTGAATTTTTAAATGCAAAATTTCAAACATGGACTTTCTAGAAGAAAATTAAAATTACATAAAAAAAAAAGATGAATCATAAAATGGGCCTTAGCAGCTAATGGGCTAGTCTTCTTCTTTCTTGAATTTTCTTGGGCTTTAGCTTGAGATCTTGTAAATGGGCCTTGGGCTCTAATTTGTTGATCCTCATGATGTTCTACATCAGTTGGTACCACCTACCTTACTAGAAAGGGCTATAATGCAGATATTTTGAGATCAACAACATAAAAGAAAATAAGAAAGTGTTACGTGGATCACCTCGTAGTGAAAAGTAGAAAGAAAATCAGCTCGCAGATCTACAAAGGGTCTTAGAGATACTTTGGAAGCACAACATGAGGATGAATCCCCTCAAATGCTTTCATGGGGTAGTGACTGGAAAGTTCTTTTTTTTCTTAGAAAAGATGAAATCACATTTGACCCAAAATTATAGCCATCATTTTAATGAAACCACTTAACCTCTAGAACTGAAATGGCTAAAGAAAAGACCTCCGAAGATTCACCTCAAACTATCGAAGGTGTCAATCATTTTCACGCCTAATGAAGAAAGGCTAGATCAAAAGTATGGGGTCAAACTATGCATGGAAGTGCATCAATCAATAAGTAGTTCCATAAGCTCCAGTTATAATTTTTTGGCCGAGTAGCTATCACTTCAAGAAAAGTCAAGTAGGCTTACGAAAGAAGATGATCAAACCTCAGTTCGTTCTCTCTTCCCAACCATCCATCTCAATTGTCCTAAGGACCCTCATCAACCAATCATGCACCAATTTTAGAAGTATTTGATTTAGATAGTTTCCCATGATGAATATCTACCGCTTGCCACCACCCTCACATACCTGACCGAGTCGACAAAGAGAACTAAGTTGGTAATCGAGGACCAATATGTCTCTAAAAAAGCTTCCATATATCAATTTATTGACACTGGAACCCAATGCATAATGTATTTCCCATAATGACCCTTGAGACTCTCTCTAGATGAGTGGTTTGCGTAGAAACAGATTTCCATGAAGCCAACTCATAAAGAAAAATAGTACAACTTCTCTCTCAAGGCTCGCTCTCCTCAAAATGCCTAAAGTATAGTTCAGAACAATATCATCCCTTTCATCTAAAATGCATTGCAATAACTCTTTTAATGACTTTTGGAATGCTTGAGTTCAAGCTTGAATAAGTTCAGTGCGACAAGAGCTTACAGGTCAAAGGTTGCCAACCCACAAGGTACTATTTTAATTCTCTTCGGTCTCATCACCTTATCACTCCTATCCATAGCTTTCCTTCTAAAATATGAAATTTGAGTTCTAGCCTTCTTCGTTTAATCAGATCAGATCTATGATGGATAAGATTTCTATATTGGATTTGATCAAACTATTGGTTGTGGTGGTGCCTATTATTTTGATTTCTATCATGTCACTTGTATAATATTCACAACGTAAGGTAATTTTGTTCAACAACTAGTTCTACTACTTTCATGTGTCTCTTAACATTCTAGAATTCCTTAGTGTGGTGTGTGTGAGCATCTACCCATCATTAGTGAGTGTGTTGTTTTCTTTCTCTGCTTCCTCTTCTCTTTCCCATCTTCCTGGTGATATGTTGATGTCTAGGTGGATTATCCACTCTCTCTCTCTCTCTCTCTCTCTCTCTCTCTCTCTCTCTCTTGATTCCCCTTATTGAATGATTCGTTCACTCTCTTTTCTCTTACGTAGAGGAAAGATGGATGACCCAAATGGATTTCTTGGACAAATGGGAGATCAGAATATCTATAGTTGTAATTTTTCCTTTGAGGATTTCTACTAAGTGTTTGCACTTCCAATTCAAACTTTCCTAGCTTTCTTTTTCTATGGAAAAGGTAAAAATCTTTTTGAGACAAGTAAGGTGTTCTTCCTTCATCCTCCATCCTCACTACTTCCCTTCAGAACAAGTATGTTGCCATGCAAGCTTTCTTGGTTAGACCATTACAGGCAACAAGGATAACCATCTTAAGGTAACCTCCCAAAAGCCGAGAGCTTTCCATAGCTCCCTGCCAAGCCACTTGAGAGATTCGTAAGAGAGAGGGAAAGATAGAACTAGCTAAAGCACGTAATGAAGAAAGTTTTCTTAGATCAGAACTCTAATCTAGCTAGGTCAAACCAAAAAATGGATTTAGCCCTTTCTAGAATAGAATATAAAAAATATTTACAATTCCTCCCTTTTTTTAACTCGGCATGCATCCCAATAATTTATTTTTATTTAAGCCTCTCACTAGTAGTAGAAGAAGGCAAGTGGAGATATTCCATTTTGGGACCCCCCATACACACTTTGGCCATGATTGATTAGGCATTAGCACTAGTCGACAATTATGCATAAAAAATATTTAAATGAGATAGTGCAGTCCATGATCGGTAAGCTTACTAACATAAAAATTAAATTCATATACAACTTAGGTTCATACCAAATCGACTGGATAATGGCTTCATGGTTAGACACAGAGAGTGGAGATTCATATGCAATAAATATATTCACTAAAGTGACTTTTATTAAAACTCATTTTTCATTTCTTTCAAAATAAGCCTTTGCTATGCTAGGTAGGTTCCCATAAACCAAGAAAAGTCTAATGAATGATTCACATAATGAAAGAAAAAAAAAGTAGAAGTAGGGGCATGAATTTTGATCAGTAAAGGCACATCAACATTTTACAAGCAATTTTTGAGGCTTGTTGGACCTCTAGGAAAGCCACTATTAGTATTTACTTATGTCTGGCAAGTGCTGCTCATTTTTCTTTTAATTTCTGGGCAAGCTTCGTGAATTTTGTTCAATTCTTGAACTAGACTTATAAGCTTTCAAGCCCAAAAACACAAGAATATGCTTGAGCCATTAGTGGAGATTGAGTACATATATCATTAATCAATAAAGCTTTCTTGGTGAGTTCCAGAAAATTCATTGAGAATTTGTAACAACTAAAACCCCTGCAAGAATTCAAAACTAAAGAAGATCAATGTTCACTTCAAATCAGAAAAATAGCAACAACATTATTCACCCAGAACCCAAACTACAACAAAAGATATGAGACTACCCCACTCCATAATAAAATGATAGAAGAACCACTCGAACTGTTGGAAAGCTAGCACTGCACCATCCTAACCAAAAAGAGAGTCATCTATATCCTGTTGGGATGCATTCTATGTATATGCTAGAAAGAAAAATAAGGCTTTATTGATTCCATTCAAAAAAAGTGAAACATGCAAGGAAACTGCAATGCAAGGAAAGTAGTGATTCACCCTACCATTGAATATCTATAAAGAATTACTACTTATGCTCTCTGAGAGTTAGAACCTACAAATGACCCCACAAAAGAATTAGGCTAAGGCATTCTATGCAGCCATATGCTGGTCTCTTATAATGTGAGAGCAAAAGCATTTGGCCCAAGCTCATTCCAAAGTAATAACTTAGGAATAGGTGAAATACCACACATTTAGAGGCAATAGGATATGGATGGTTATATCTTCTCTTTTCACTTGATGGATCTCTCTTTTTTTCCTCATTAAGAAGAACGTGGGAAGATCTCTATGCTACAATACACGTAAGAAAGAATATTTGGCAAGGATTTGATAAGACTTAGCAATAGCTCGATGAAGGTCTACCAAACAGGAGGTAGCGAATGGACAGAGGAAGACAACTCACTTTGACATTTGTGATTTCACTTTTCATGAGAACCCGGCCTTACCTATCGAAGAGAGAAAGTTCCTTGCCAAAAGCAATCCAAGCCTCTCCCAAAAAGGCAAAAGAGGAATTAGACACTATTCTTCTTATTGCTAATAGCCTGTTAGGGATTCAAGCATAGTAATAGGCAGGAGAAGTCGAAAGATGGGTTCTACCTCTACCAACAATAGGTAATGGCAATGAAACTCAAGCTTGCTATTGCTTATCAACTTCTTATTATGAAAGTCAACTTAGTAGCGAACAAATCATTCGCTTTCTTTATTTTGATCATGCTAACTTTTTAGTATTATGTAGCCATGTAGGTAGCTTATAGCCTTCTTTCCCTGTTGCACTCATTCACTCCGGAAGTGAGTATGCTTCCGGCCTTCCTTATGTTCAGGAAGACATTGATAAGAATTTTTATTCTATCTAGAATTCGTAGATGCTTAAGGGCCAAAAAAGAGTCTTTTTTTCTTTAACATTACATTCATTATTTCATTTTTTAAAAAAAGACACGTAGTAAAGAAAGAGGAAAATAAAAGATATCTAATAAAGATGCTACACCCCAAAATTTTTTTTTGATTTCCCACATCGGTGAATGAAAATAGACTCTTATACATGATTCAATCCCTACTTTGAAAGATTTTCTAAAGAGTTCCACATTGATTGTGTAACTAGAAATATCAAGAGAAGAAAGCACTACTTCTTTTAGCTACTATACTTAGTCGTCTTATGTAATGTCTTCTTTCTTTTCCTAGTTATGCTGTTGCATCTATTTCATTCTTCTTTATTTACTCAAACTAGTAATTCAATTTGTAATCAGGTTCTGATCAGCTAATTCGATAATGAAATTGAATTTGCATTGATGTGGCATGAGGATTGCGTTGGGGTTCAATCTTCTTTCTTATCTTCTTTTGGTCTTTAGAGGTTACATAAGCTTTTGGCTAAGCTGCTCACCCTTATATGATATAAGATAGGATTTGGCTTTGATATCACTATCTACTATCCTATATAGATAGTGGTCAGCTTTAGCAGCATAAAAATGAGAGACTGAAGATTGGTGATAGGATCTTTGATTCCTATATATCATGTGCCCTTCTGGGCGATACAAAGATAATTTGAAATAGAAAATAGATTCACCCATAAAGTAAAGTTCTATATTGGAAAGCTTGTCGCAATACCAATGCTAGGTAAGAGGTGTCTAGCACCTCCTCTTCCCTAATAACCATCCGGGAAAACTCTTGGAAAGACTAGTTACATGGCAGTTATCTTATCAGAGACCCTCATTTTGGAAAGACACCTAAGAAGTGGTACTATTGGAGACCCCGTAAGCCCCTAAAGAATGACTTCTTGAAGATGGAGAAGATTCTGAAATGGAAATCTCAATCTATTGCCCGGTGAATAACAAGCAAGATAAGTTGGATAAAAACCCATAATGAATTAACATGAGTTTAAGTTCCATAATGAAAAAAGAAATGTATTTTTTCTTAAAGCACACCTCTTGTGTAATCTACCTAAGTAGCCCAATGTGCTTCTGATTGAGGAGCAAAATAAGAACTACTCAAAGCATTCTAGCTAGAAGAGATAAGGAGGTGGTTTTGGTACTAAGAAAAACATTTCATTCAGCACCTTGTAGCATATATAAGGAGTGAAGTGCTATTGACATCACAGCCACTATGTTGGCTTTAATTAGACTATAAAGTTTCATTGATCAAAGCTAATTCTAAGTTAACTATGACAACAACCGATAAGCAAGCATCTTGTCTTCATAGAATAAGAAGATTGCGGTGCTTCCTTATTTTAGGGAAGTGAGGCACTATAGGTGTTACATTTTGCTTAAACTAATGAACCAGAAGTTGTTCCTTCTGAAAAAGAAGTTAGATTTAATAGATCGGCAAAGAGCTCCAATATAAAAGACTAGTAATGCCACATCTCACAAAATCTTTATCTTAGATTCATCCCCAGTTGCAAAAGGAAAGATTGCCTCAGTGGCCAAGACTGGAAAGGCCATCAATAATGCCAAGCCAGACGAAGGAGATAGACCATAAGCCAGAAAAAGGGGCTAGGCTATTCCTGCGAGGTCCTCTTAACTAGATTTCTCTATGAAGAAGAGGGTGTGAGGTAGCAGATGGTTTAGAATTTTTGTAAGTTCTTACTTTAGAAAAAAATTGAGACAGAATAGCTGAGACTGTACCTTCTTTAGCCTATAGGAAATCTCTGGTTTCCTTCATCCCTCGTTGGCTCGAAAGCAAGGCAAACGAACATCTTTTATTTTCTATAGTAAATTTAGAGATGAATGAAACCATTTTTGAGGACATAATAAAGCCAAAGTGGGATTGACTTTCCTTTGAAAAAGTGATTCATGCAGCCTTTCTAAGATGAAGTCTGAAAGTAATATCCAACATTAACTACATAAATTGACTACTTAGCCCCAGAAGCCAGTGAAAAGTAAAGAAATTTGACTTAGAACTTCAACTTGAAAAGAAATCCAATCCATCTTTAAAATGGATTCTGCTTCTACGAGTTCAATTTCATTTTTTTCCCATTTGTTTGCAAGGAGCGACTGACAGGAGCATCAATGAAAAAAGGTCTCCTACAAGGTACATGAAATCAGTGAGTTGGGGCATCCATGCTTTCGTTAGACCGGAAAGACCAATCACTAAGAGCAAAAATTAGCATTGAAAGAAAGCCAAAATCTCGACAGAGTCCTTTGAAGTCATCCATGGAATGTCCTTTTGCAAGGGAATTAGTGATCACAGGAGCAAGAACATGAACATAGAGACAATATAGAAAGAAAAAGCCTAACAAAGAAGAATTCTTAGATTAGTGTTATGGAGATAGAAAATGCTTACCTGTGATCAATGTGGAAGTCAGTCTCTTCAATGACTGGCAATTTTGATGGCTATTCAAAGTTTGCTTGAAATTAGTTCAGCTATCTTTGATAGAGCATTCCATAACCCAAAGAACTGAAGTTGGACTGTATATCTATCGTTAGACTAATCTTTGGTTCATCGATAAAACCTTCAGAAGAATAAGAGTTTTCTTCCAGGGCGTAGTGATTGGTGGGCGGAGAAGAGAAGTCTAAAGTCTTTTGCTATGACTTACTGAAGGAAGACAAAAAATTGCATTCCTCCATCCAACTGCCAATGGTGTGAATAAAGAAGTAAAGATTGGAACTTTAATTGGGTGGGGTGGTTGAGCTAACAACCTATAGATCTCTTAATCTTTTATTGTCAGCATCGGGATTAGTTTTGAAAAGGTATCAATGCTTTAGCTAACACCTCTTCAATAACGCACTATGGTTTGATTCCTCGTGCAACAAATTAGACCAGATTGGTAGAATGAACATTGATAGTCTCAAAAGAAATAAATTTAAGACAATCATTTTTGCTCCTTTCCAACTCCCATTAGACTTTGCATAGCACCTCTGATTCAAAAAAGAAATTGATCTAGCTCGGGCGATACACATAAGACTCGATATTTCTTCTGCTTTCATCAATATAGCACTATCTTAGACTAAAAGAACCTACTTACTCATATGCTCGAATTGAGTTTCAGATGAAAAACATAGAGCATTGATTTACCATTCCAAAACCTAATAGTTCCTTTTAAGAAGTAGAGGGAATTTATTGCTGGTTGGAGATGCTTGCTTGTGTGTAGATACTCTTAGAGTATGTTGATCATTCCATACTTTTAGAGCTAACCAACAAAGACACTAGAAAAAGCAAAGCTCATAGTGAGAGCCTTCATGAAGTTTTCTATTACTATGTTAGGTATCTCACATTATTATATTGCCAGTGGCAAATTGACACATTACGCATGAGGTTGATCTTTCTAAAGAAAGAGTGATGTGATGATGATGAGAGTTTTTTCTATCTCACACACATTGGAGTAGAAATTTCCTTTGCAGTTGGACTTATAGGCAAGTTTATGCAATCTCCACAAGAGACTTAGATAATTAAAAAAAAAATTTTGACATGTAAACGGAACAATGTCTTTTTCTTTCAAGTTTTGGAGAGAGATATCTAAACATGGATGGTAGGAATCACACTAAACTTATCAACTATTGAAATCCCTTTCTGGATTACTGATCGACTATCTCTCTCGATCCAAATGCATAATTATGGAATGAGCTTGCAAATCTAATATAGAGATATATGGGGGTAGGTAGAGTGTCAATAGATTTAGATTAGTCATCTTCCTCTGATCAAATAGAATGATCATCCAGGTCCCTCCCACCTAGTCAGAGAAGTATAGAGATGCAAAACCTCTACCGGATGGATTCAAAATGAAGACTCAAGCTATCCCTTTTAATGTAGAAGTTCAACTATTGCCTTTCATTGTGGTCGAATGTACAAGAACAAATTCCCCCTCTTGAAACACATTAGTGTTGGCCTAGGAAGAATCTTCCAACTCATTTATCTCCCCTAATGCGTGGGGCGATTATAGAGTCAATAGTAGGTAGGAAGGGAATGAAGTAACTTTCGTTGCACAACCCACCATTGCTATTGCTTAGAGCTTATCATTATGCTCCATTTGATTGCCATCGATTTCCACCGGTGAGTGACTAGCTCGGTCGACCTTACTTTGATGACTTCTTGATCTAGTCAATGAAATCCCTAGATCCTTAGCTAGCCTTTTCTTTGGTTGGTTGCCCCACATGGACTACACATTTGCTTTCTTGTTGGATGGGAAAAAGAAGGTTAGATTGTTTATGGATAGTGAAACCTATGATTGAGGTCTTTTTTAGTTTGGGAGCATACAATATGAAAAGAGAGTCATTTTATAATCTTAGAAAATAAGTGTGGAAATAGTCACTTTTTATTCATAAAAAGCAGCTCACTTAGAATTTGCTTTTCTTGGACTCGACAAAGCACCAACCCAACCAATTTCAACTCCAATGATCCGAGCATAGTTAGTGGTACCCACATTCTTCTGTGCTCATAGGTTGACTTCCCTTTGCATCCCAACTAAGGTATCATAAATGTGTATTTCCCTTATGCATGCAGCCATTGAATAGGTTATTCATATGGGTGGGTTGGTTATATACTCTTCCGTGCCTTCCTTCTTTCAACCTTTTGGTATGTCTCACCCCATAACTAAGAACAATAGATCATCCACCGGGAAACTCCATTTCTATTTGTTGAGTCATCAAAGGCCAGAGATTAGAGCAATAGGGAAAGCTTAGACGGCGACACCCGTCCTAGGCTGCAATAAGTAGCTCAAGAGGTCATCCTACTTCTTGTCCCCGAAGATGGGTAATATGTTCTCAAACAATGTTGTTCTAACTTTCTTCTATGGGACTAACTGGCAAATGGTCCCAGTCCATGGCAAAGAACCAGACAACAAGCGAGCGTGCCTTTGTTCACTACTTCTCCACCAAGCACGAAAGTTTCAAGATAACAGTAGGTCGATCTCTACCTAAGAAAACTCTGATTCGATCGGCCCCTCATCTTGAAGGAATCTACATTACCTTGATCATAAGGAGAGGTTCACCGTGATGGGGTAAGGTACTTTAATTCTTTCTGAAATAGAAATAAATGCATAGGGGACCATCCATTTTTTTGCAGCATGCTTCTCATTGAGATTTATGGATTCATAGGGTGCTATTTGCCCTATTTAATTTACTTACAATGACAAAGGCATTATTTCAAAAGCCTTTCTCGTTTTATTTCCTATTTAGTAGTCTATAAGTGGTGCAAAGCAGCTTCCCCCGGGGAGCGAAAGTACACCTTAGTAAAAAAAATAAAGGTTCTTCCTTCTATTTATGTTAGAACCTTAACTCTCTGAACATTGAGCTAAGTTATTTTGCGTAGTGTAGTATAATAGAATTTCAGCTATGCCTCGACACTCTCATAATAATTAGCCTAAGCATATCTAACTTAGTCACATTACTACTAAAAGAGTCGATTTAGGCTAACACATCCACTTACTTCGACTATACTGTAGCGGTCTTTCATTTTTCTTTTTTTAAATTGAAATGAAAATTCTCATGTTTTTTCATTCATGAAGTGGGCGAATGGTTAGGTTTTTAGTAGCATTTACAAAGAAGAACAACAGATGAACTCACATTTTTTTTCATCATCATCATCATATATATATATGAATATAGGCCAGCTTGGCAAGCTACCTTTCCTATTTATCTGAGGTGCAAAGAGAAAAAGAAATCTCCTTTTTATGACATCTGTTTCTCAATCCCGCCTACCTAGAAAATGACTAGGGTTTATGAATGAAAGGGTTTATGAACCTTAGCCCTGTAAACCTAGACTTGTGTAGAATAGATCATTCAACACCTAAGGCACAAACTTATTTTTAACCCATTAGTCCTTCTATCATAGGCGATCGAATGGACGCCCCCTAATTACTAGACCGACCTATTATAATAATTTCATAAACACCTGGCAATGATATGACAAAAAAATAAGTAGCCCTATGTTTAGATTTGACAATACCATGCCATAATCAATTGGTACAACATTCAGAGCAACCATAACTAATATAAATGTAGCAACTAGAGTCATTTTAAAAGGCAAAATTAGCACTACTTGGTGAAATAGGTTCTTTTAGAATGAATTTCAAACCATCTACTATAAGTTGTAACAATCCAAATGAACCTACTACATTAGGACCCTTTTGACGTTGCACAAAAGCCATTACTTTACATTCAGTTAACACTAAAAAGGCTACATCGAGTAAAAGTGGTAGAATTATTCCAAGTATTTTTGCTAGAACAATAATGTACGTTTTCTAGTTTCTATTCACTCATGATCAGGATTGACTTGCTTGACCCGATCATTTTCTTTCACTTATGATCTAGCCTGGTCAACCTAATCATGATATTAAAGGATGGGACCTTTGCTTGAAAAATTAATGATCCTAAGAAGTTTTGAAGATTGTGCATTAATGAATCTTGTTACGTTACTTCAAATGGAATTGGAGCGCACCACCCACATTTCATCTTGCCCTTGTGATGTAACACACCAACAATGCTTCAAACCTTTTTCAAAGCTCTATTGTGCCCTGTATTCCAAGGCAACTATTTTGTGCAGTTTGATCCATTTCTCGATCTGATCATGTACTTATATAAGTGGGATGGATGGTAAATCATTTATAGTCCTTTTCGATAGGGCCTAGATAGGGAGGTTAAGGAAGTAGCACTTGTCAGCATTCAATGGTGGAATAGCAGCAAGAGTATCATAGATGACATGGTCAGAGCTATAATCCCCATATCCATCTCTACTCTTTCTATAATTTACTCCCTTCCACTCTCAGCTCTGCTTCTCCCATACGATGTCTGTTAATGAATTCCAAGACTAAACCCATGGATTTCTTTGGTGAAAAAAGAGCTTATACGAGCATGATAGTGCTGCTAGTCTTACTTTTACATCTCATCTTCTGTTGTCAAAAAATGTAGACGTGTTGGGTCAGCCCGACACGTCATGCTTGCTAATACAGCCCGGCTGCCCTTAAACATAGTTTGATCAATTGACCAACTTGACTTTACTTTACATACGCATTTTATTGATGGACAAGCTCTCCTTCTATGCACATCAATTGATGTAGGAATTAGCATGGTTACTTCACCACTGCCTTAGATTGACTTATCTATATAGGTATATATTCTATATATAGAGAAGTACTGTTCAGAATTCAGATCATAAAGGATCCTCTATCTAGCAATAAAGTACTGGGGTTGTCAACTCTTCCCCTTTAGAATCCTTTTGGTCTTATTTATATTCTGCTCCTCTAGTAATGTACTTGAATCGAATTAGGTTAGTAAGAGCTAGCTTAATCTTAATTAATGAAAGAATGGAATGGTATTCACTAGCCATGAAACCATCAACAAATCTATTCCCTGATCCAAGAGCCCCTTCTACACCCAAGCAAACCAAGTAAGGCCTGCTCTCACATTTCATTTATTAGAAAACTCCAGTTCATAATCTATGGAAGGCTTTGGTCTTATCTGACCGATTCCTATACCATATGCATCTATGCTCATATAGAGAAATAATTTATCCATCTTATCGAACTAAAGTGAAAGGGCATATGCCAGTTTCAAGTCTAATTCCATATTCACACCATAGATAAGTATGAACCCCAAAGAAAAGGATTAGGTTCAGGCCCATCTAGCTTAGCTTGTTATGGTGAGACAAGACAAGAAAAGGTCATCTTTAGGACTGGCATTGACTAAAGCCTTAGCTCAACTAGTAAAAACTCTCTATGTGAAATAGCCCAGTGTTGCAGGCAAACATGCACGCAAACTCTTTTCTTTCCCAACAACCAAAGTTGAAATTAACTTTAGAAATGAGACATATGAATATAGAGAAAAAAACTAGCCAATCTTCTTCACAAGCGAAGGAATTACAACCTAACCATTTGTTAGATTAGTCAAGAGGCTCCCCAGTCTTCTTTCATGCCACTCTTTCTGAGTCTCATTTATTTGATGAAATGAAGCTTATTATTCTAGTGAAAAGCTAAGTTCGCTTTAAGTCATGCGGCCATAAAAGTAGGCAACCAAGAGAGGTAGGCACAGAAGGAAGTGCTTCTAGTTGAGATAGCAAGCTCACCTTCACTAGAAGACATTCCCTTGGACCATTGGAAGGAAATAGATATATAAATTTGGATGCCTCACTAGATTCAGATCCTTTATTACAATACAGAGAGATCAATTGCATTTCTTCTATTCAAGATTCTTTATCTAGAACTGGTTCACAAACCATGTCCTTTTATGTGGTTTGGGAGGGCTATTAGAAAGTTAGAATTGCAGAAGGTGACAAACCTAAAACCACTTCTATTATCATATATGGTTTTACAAGTTTTTTATCTTGCTATTTGGGCTTACAAATGACCCGATGATGTTCTGTATTTTGATGAGTGATTTCTTTTCTAATTTTGTAGAACTCTATTGATTGCTTTCTTGTTTTGATGACATTATTGTCCATAGTCCTTAGAGGATCACTTGTCCCACCTTAGGAAAATATGAAAAAGATAATGCAATTAAAAAAAAGTACTTTTGCCCAGGCCAGGAAATGGTTTGCTTTTAGGAGAATCTAATTCTATAACTAAATTCAACTAGATGAATTCTGCTTTTCGATATCAATTTTGTGAGTACTAGACTTAGGATTACATAAGCCACTATGATAGAGGTAGCTTTCATTATATTACTAGGAGAAAAAATTAGGGATTTTTTATTTAGTAGAGTCTTCTCTTACCTAATTCTTGATTGGTTCCCCATAGTCACATGGGTTGCTGACATGATGCTCGCTACAGACCTTATTTAGAAAGGCTAAATCTATTCATCAGGTTCTTATTCAAAGCCATCTTGTCCACCAGCATCGGCCTTATTCTTTGCTCTTCAATCGAAGATGCCTAACTCATGTCCATAGAACCAACTCCACTAAGCGACTAGCTGCTCTCTTTCCTAAGTTCATAGCTTAAGTTTACCTTAGCAATAGCAAACTTTACTTAGCTAGCCCTACCTTTAGCAAGCAATTAAGTGACACACTCTTTATCTCTTTGCTTTTTTCTATTATTTTTTTGAGAAGTCTTTGTTTTTTTATTATCTTACTCCCATTTATTTCACTCAACACCAACATATGACTTTCCTTACTTTTCTGGACGTACAATAAGGTTGGTAGGTTGTTAGGGCTAAGGTGTTTGAAATATGAGAAGATTTCTTATTAGTTCTCTTACATAACTCGAGGTTACAAATTATGCTTACTTAGCTGCTGACTCAAACTATAAGAAGGAAGAGAGGTGTCGGTCTGTGCTTGGTATATTGAATACACACTTTCTTGAACAGTCAAATTTTCCATCCACCTTGTTAGACTATTCTATAATAGAGATGATTGATGCTAGAAGCAGGCAAGGCATGGAAAAAGAGTTCAAGATTTCATAAGCATCCCTAATCCTTAGATGGGGATGAACAAGCTATAGTTATAGATGGAGTACCAAGGAAAGAAGCTAGAGGTAGATCTATACCTATGAGAAGAATCTATGAGTAGATTATAGATCAGTTAAAGTCTTTATGATATAGTATTCTTTATGCACAACATACCAGTGTATTTCATTTTTTTCTAGTAATTAAAATATTCTTGCTACCTTTCTCCGGTTAATGCATATCCATTTTCTTGCCTTCCTTTCTCATAAGTAGTACAATTAGAAAAGAAAAGAGATTTTTTTTATAAAAATATCACTTAATTGTTCACTAATACAGATAGAGCTTAACTGATTGCTCAAAATCACTCTTTCCTTAGAAACTTAACCAACTGCAACTGATTAAAATGGGTCTCAGTAGAACACTACCATCCAAACCTTTATGCACAAAGAAAGAGACCTAAAAGACAAACAAAAGATCGAAGGAAGATGGTAACCTATTGTTATACAAAACCCTTACTAGTTGGATTGGTTAGTGGTAGATCCCCCATCATCGCTCGAGATCTGAGGCTCATATTTCAATATGGTTTTGAAATGCACACAAAGAAGGGGTGTATGAGTGATATCATAAACACATTGACTTACAAAAAGATCAAAGACGTTTACCTATTCAAAAGGAGAAAAAAAGTTGACTTTTGTATTCTTCTATTTTTACAAGAATTTGATTCCAAAGTTCATGTTGTATGTAGGGTATACTATCATGGTGCAATGACCGCTATCATTTATCTCTCCTCCATATCAAACCAAGGAAATCCCTAATTTATAAATTATATACGCATGATATCTGCTTTACAACACCCAAATATCATGAAAATTTTTTGATGTTGTATTGATGGAAACCAGCTATTGCTAATATATTCAAAATAATAGCCTTGCACATGCACTATTTGGTCAAATCCTCTCCACCATCTTTTAGACTATATTTAGGATTAGAGAATCAGACTTTGTTCAACTGCCACTATAGATCTCCCTTTGTTCCAACCAAGCTAAACTACACAACCAAATGAGAGCACTAGCTAGGTGTATAGAGATAGAGAGCTACTCAGCAGAGGAAGTCTATCAATCACTTGAAAGAAAAGAGAGCACGTTCAACAACTTCTTGCACAAAGGATGATAACAAACCCCTACGCATAATAAACTTTCTACGCATAGAAAGGAAAGGAGTAAGAAAGTAGATCTACATGAACTTAATCTTGTTTGTTATAGTTATTTGCCTCGACATAGTGAGAAGTTCTTATGAGATACCTTCGAACGTTGCTATGCAAGAATAAAATGAAGTTTAGTAGGAGGTGCTCCTGTGGCTTTTCTTTCCCAAAGTGACCTGGTTGTTGATCCCTAACATGATATCGATTACCTGGTTTCTTTCTCCTAAATCAGATTTCTCAAATGATAACTCAAACTATGAGATGTATGGACAAACAGGAAAGTGTAGCCTATTCAAGACATATGAGTTTATCGCAATGAGCCACTCTTTGGATTCACCCTATCCACTAAAAGTGAGAAAGGTAAGTAAGAAAGAGAAATACAAATCTTAATGAGAAGCTAGACTCATTCTCTTCTAAGTTAGTCACTAAATGTCATGGGAATAGACACCGTCCGGGTAAAGAGGGACTTCGGGCACTCTTGCTTCACTATTTCAATTTTCTCACCTCAAAAAAGGATAATTTGCTTATGTCTATGGGAGACCAAAAAGAAGGGAATGAATTTGGTCAATTTGCATAGATGTATCTCTACTATTCCCATTTGATAAAAATACTGATTCTTTGAGTTGTATCCATTTTTATGATTGAACGAGAATCCTCATTCATCTGTCCAGTCTAACCTATTCCCAAAAGAAAGGTATAGTGGTGTAATGACTTGATTTGCCTCATCATGTAGGAACCCCTATAGATCTTTATCATCCTTGTGACTCACTACTATGGATCTCCATCATTCTTACAAATGAAAGAAAGAACACAAAAATGGCATAGAGACACTCACTTTGACTGTTAGGGAAATAAGATTACTGTTGAGACAAATGAGATTGTTTTGGAGAAATTATTCATTCTTGTCTTCCACGAGAGACTTGCTATTTGGTATGGGAATGACCCTCGATTGTATGAAAATCGCTTTTTGTCTCACATGATGCTAGGCTCAATTTTCAAGCACGGATCTAAGAGAATGATAGGCATTTTTCACAACATGATTTGAGAACTTCATATCATCCTCCACAACACTCTTTTGATTGTCTCAAGTTTGTCTTTAACTTCCCAAGTTTTGCATGGGTCCAAAACTCTAAGTTCAGAAAAGAAAAGAAAAGTATGAGTGAATTCATCTATCATAGGTAGTCGCTCACCTGCATGTCTTTCTAATATCTAAGTTAAGCCAGGACACGAGAATATGAATTGCGGTCTAGGTGGGCGCTACTAATTCGGTGAAAATCATGATCTAGCATGAAGAACATTGAGCAATTTCATGCTTCCCATCTCCCTCTTCACTCATCATATGTAGTCCTCTTAGGTAGATTCTTCTTCTTTGAGGCCCTAAAGTCCAACATCCAAATGATCATCTAAAGCCATGCGAGCATCCAAATCAACATCTGAATCCATCACATCAGAAGCATAGTAGTTAGGGATATATCATATACTATAAATTGCCAATTCAAGTACTCAACTAGTGAGCCATCTAGTTTATCTGGAAGAGGCAGAGGATCTATGTACAAAGTGAGCCATATGTACCTAAAATGGGAAAGGGAAGGGTTTTTCTCTAAACAACATAAGAGTTGCTTATCATGAATCTAGAAATGAAATTGGAGCATATTTTGCTCGAGGTTGCCCTCCTTGTTAGCTATGATTAGTAAATAGTCTATATAAGAGTCTAAGTCAATTCTACGCTACCTAGTTCAGGACTTTCCCCTTTCTCAATTTTTGATCGGTATGAAAAGTTTTACACTTTCATCCTTAATGTACTTTCCCTCCCAATTGGAGCTTCACTTGAAAGGACTCAATTCCATTCCAATCGATGAAAGACTAGGAATGGTCTTCTTATTAAATGGAATGTTGATCCAGTAAAGTAGTGTCCCCTCTACTGTAAGGTTGAGCCCACTATCGCATACTGTGCCTCGGATGACATAGTGATGAAAATCAAATGAAAAGGGGTTTAGTAACCTTTTAGTCTTCTGTATTCCCTATGCCCTATGCCCTGCCATAGCTGAGATGTCAATCTATCCCTATAGCAGAAGGAAGATGAGAGTTTTCATCATCTTCTCGTCTATGTTTACTAGCCTAATGTACACTAGAATCTATCTTCTTTATTTCTTTAAGTCTGTAGCTTCCTTTCTTTAATGCACTGGGAGTTGAGTAAGGTCCTTACTCACAGCTTCTTGTTTGAGAGCTAGTATCTAAATGTCTGGTTTAGGTAAGTATGAAATCTTCGTTCATGGCTTCTCTTATGCATTTCAACAATCGTTTAGCTATCTAAATCAGGGAAAAATAGTTACACTTGTATGTTTGAACATAAATCTAGTTAGTTTGTCCTAAGATAGTATATATTTTGAAATAAAAAGAAGTTCATATTTAGTTCTTTTGAGCTATGCTAAATTAGACTCTTTTGTGTCATCCCAGCAATGGCTGCTAACAAAGTAGATTTGGAAATGTAGTCAAGTAAATGATTGAGCCATCAACAGGCAATGATTGATTAGTGTATTCATAAGGACCAAAGGGAGAAGGGGCAAAGGGAGAGGTGATGGATGTCAAAAAGATAGCTTAATTTATGATATGCCTAGATTGAAGATTCAAAAGAGCATTTCTCGAAGAATCTAATTCCAGCCATTTATGAAAAAAACTTTATAATTCTTAGTTTTCCTTCTTTATTGAGAAAAATTTTTTGTCTTTCTTTCCTTATATTTTCTTTCTATTTTATTGATTGGAATCCCCATTTTCAAATGTCCTGAAAAAAATCCTTTCCTTAGTCAGCTTGGGCATGGGTGGTATTTCAGAGGATCTTTTAAGTCCTCATTTTTCTTGGGGATCCAGAGTTTTGGAAGATGGTGCTATCATACTTCGATGATGATAATAAGACTTTGGTCTCAAGGTTTCCTCTACCACCAAGTGACTCATAGACTCCTACCCTCAATCAAAAACATCAGTGAGGGTTCCTAGATTGGATGTGACCCAAATTTTACATAATGGATGTCGACTCCCAAAATAATGTTGTGTTCAAAGAATTCCAACCCTGTTTTTTGTCTCCATTTTAACTTGACAAAAAAATTTTTTTAGAACAAATCTAACTCGGAAGGCAGGCTAGACTAATTGACTGAGGCCATCCAACTATTTTGCTTCCATCTAGCAATGCCGAGTGAGTGAAGCACCCTAAATATAGTCAAGGAAAAACTCCAATGTATATGTGAGGATCCTATTCTATCGAGTCTTCTAGCTTATCCTAATAACAACTAGTTAGATTAGGAGGACAAAGCTAAGCCTTAATACTTTGCCATTTTGAGCTAGCCTATGATTTGGAAGGGGCTCAAACCATTGATCCTGAAGGGTTCTCGCTCCATAGTGTATCTTGTTATCGCCTTTTTGATGAACCAGACTTGCAACTGTGTACCACTTTTCTACCATCTTGTTTGGTATTTTTGAAAGCTTAGTGACAAAGAAGGCTAATGACTCTCAGAGTCAGTGTAGGAAAAAGAGAGTATAGACTTCGCTCAATTTGACTAAGGCTAGTTAGTGAGAGTCACTCCATTTGTTGTATTTATCATAGTTCAATGCCAAACAAAGTTATGGGAAGAAAATGGTTCTACCAGACAAAACACAAAGAGATGCACACAACGAAAAGAGGCACTAGTGACTATTTTGACACAAAGAGTCTACCTTGCTTATCAAAAGTCTCTCTCTGCTTATGGTATTTTAGTGACAAGGAGATTTATGGTTTTATGGTTTAGGGTTTAGGGTTTTATGATTTAGAGTTTAGGGTCTATGGTTTAGGGTTTAGGGTTTAGAGTTTGGGGTTCAGAGTTTAGGGTTTAGGGTTAGTTTTAGTGTTTATTATTTAGGGTTAGGGTTTTGCTTTTAACTTTGTTTTATTTTTTAGGTTTTGATTTTATTTGTTATTTTTTGGTTTAGGTTTAGGCTTTTATTTTATTTTCTTAGGTTTATATTTTAGGTTTTGTTTTAGGTTTATTTTTAGTTTATTTTATTTTATTTAGTTTAGGGTTTAGGGTTTAGTGTTTAGGCTTTAGGGTTTAGTATTTTTGGGGCTTAGGGTTTAGGGTTTGCTTAGGTGGGGAAGGTTCCATATAAGTTACATATAAGTCGCCCGTTTAACATGTGACTTCCATATAGGTGGCAGATAAGCCACCTGTTAAACAGGCGATTATACATATATTTAAATTTTATTTTTAAGATACTTAAATTACTAATTATATTTTAAACCATACTTATTTTAAAAATTTCTTCTTAGGCTATTATAAATTATGTTAGCTTTTAGTCAAACACTTGGTTTTATGACCATTCATTGCTGGTCAAATATTTAATTGTCAAATGTTAGATTTAATTCTCTGGTCCAAATCTTGATCTGTTGAGCAATTTAGGTTTAGGTTTTTCTGGTAACTCCACTGGGGAAGGATCCTCTCTCCATCTTTGGTAAATGATCATTGTCTCCAAGCATCGATAGTGCATTTTATACTTCTATATGAATCCAAGATTATCTTTATTTTTGTTGACACTTAGCTTATTTCATCCCTAGGTGCTCATTTCATCCTTAGGTAAGCTAGCCAACATCTTTGGGTTTTAGGGCCTCACCCTGTGTTGGTCTTAAAACCCCCATTGGGTTTCCCAATGGGTGAAAATAAAAGCTTAAAAAAATAGAATTAATCAAAGTGCTTTTAGAAAATGTGATTGTTGAAATTTTATTTTGTAAAGATGATCCTACATATAACAATCATAAAGATTGTTAGATGAAGATGATTTATATGTAACTATTATTTTAAATTATTTTATATCTAAGTTACACATAAGTTATATGTAAGTTGCCCGTTTAATGGGTGACTTCCATATAGGTGGCAGTTAAGTCACCCGTTAAACGGACGATTATACATATATTTAAATTTTATTTTTAAGATACTTAAATTACTAATTATATTTTAAACCATACTTATTTTAAAAATTTCTTCTTAGGCTATTATAAATTATGTTAGCTTTTAGTCAAACACTTGAATTTATGACCATTCATTGCTGGTCAAATATTTAATTGTCAAATGTTAGATTTATTATTTATTATTTATTTTGTTTTATTTATGATTTGATTTGAAGTAAAATATATTTGGAAATAATAATTATTTTTAAAAATACTTAAAATAACTTTATTTATTTTATTATTATATTTTTTTTCCTAAAGGCCTATTTCATTTAGTAAAAAAATAGAGTAAAAAGAATATAATATATTTGTAATGTTTAGAATTATTTAGTTGAATGTAAAATAAATGTAATAGTTTATTTTTTGTGTGTTTGATTTAAAGCATAATTAATTCAATATAAATTCTTGGTAGTTATTATTGACTACTACAATGGGATATTTATTGTGGTAGGTGAGCGAAACAATATTTTTTATCATTTTATATAAAAAATTTTTGTTTTCCCCACCATTTATTATTTTTTTATTAATTGCTTTAACTGCTTGTAGCAATACAATCATTAAATGTAGTTATAATTTTTCATAATGAAGCACTAACCTTAAAGCGGTTCGTTATGGATTTACTTACCAACACTCTCCTAACTCTCCCTCCTCCGTCATCTGCAGTGTCACCTTCTTCCAATCTCTGGCGGTGTCGGCCGCCATGGCCACTCTACTTTTCCTAGTTTTAGTCAACTGCCGCATTTTTTGGTGGGTAAACAACGATGATCAAAGAAAATATGAAATATTTGGCTACTGAACTCTCTTCACAAATAAGGAGTCGGCTTGTAGAGAGGTCTTTTGCAAATGAGCATTTGAAACAAGAAAAGTTGGAGCTGAATACCCCAACAAAAGGCTGGAGAATGAAAAGAATGAACTGCAGTTGAGTTTAGAGAATGAGCTTGATAGAATGTCAAATGATCGGTCATTAAAGCTTTCAAAGTTCTAGGCTGCAGAACAGAGGCTGTGTGATTGGGTAAGAGAACTTGCAGAGTAGAATGTGTAGCTTCAAGGAAAATTTTCTTTATTTCAAGGGTGAGAAGTGGAGAACAAAATAGTGTTATAAATCTAGAGGCGTTGAATGAGCGAGCAAGCTAAAATGAGTGACAACGAAACTCAGTCTTGTCTAACTGAAAATCTTGCCATGGGCATAGGCAGAGCCATGTTAAAATAAGGTTCAAGAGATATAAAAGGCGAACATGGAGTTGCAGAAGTTGGTCAATAGATTACAAAGAGCATGTATTGAGCAAGATAAAATATTCAGTGGCCTTAGACAAAGTTATGGCAATGAAGATGAAAAGAAATTCTTATAGGGAGATACTGATATTGTTCAGCTACATGTAGGGGTGTGCATTATTTGGTTTTAACCAAAAAACCAAACCGAACCAAAGTTTTTGAGTAATTTGGTTTGGTTTTGAACTAAGTAATTTGGATTTTGGTTTTAATTATTGAAAACTTTGGTTTTTTGTTTTTGGATCGGTTTGTTAAATAAAATTTTGGATGGAATCAAATAAACCAAAGTAATTATATGTAATGTGGTATTATTAATTTATGTATAATATGCTTATCTATTATACACATATTTTTATTTATTTTTTTAAAACTTGGTAGGTGCTTTTTTGGAGGACCATTATCTAATTTTCTAAAATATTTTGGTCTCATAATATGGTAATAAAAACCTAAATAAAATAAAATAAATAAAATAAAATAAAAGCCTAAACTAAAACCTAAAACTAAACTTAAAAATAAAATAAAATAAAAAATAAAAACTAAACTAAACTAAAAAAATAAAATAAACCTAAAAATAAAAAACCTAAGGAAAATAAATACTAAACATAAAATAAAAATAAAATATAACTAAAATGAAATAAAATAAAAACTAAATAAAAATCCAAACCTATAAAATAAACATAAAAATAAATCCAAAAAATAAATCAAAATTAAAACATAAACCCTAAACTAACAAAAAAAACCTAAACTTAAAATAAACAAAATAAAAGAAACTTAAACCTAAACTAAAATAAATAGAACCTAAATCTAAACCTAAATTAAACTAACCCTAAACCCTAAACAAAATAAAATAAATAAACCAAAAATAAACCTAAACAAAAAAATAAAACCTAGAAATAAATGTAAAATAAAAACGTAAAACCTAAACCTAAAAAAATAAAATAAAAACCTAAACCTAAACATAAAAATAAAAAATAAAATCTAAACTTAAAAATTAAAAGAAAAATAAAACTAAACTAAAAATGAACATAAACCTAAACCTAAACCTAAAAAATAAACTAAAAATAAAAAACCTAAACTAAAATAAATAAACAAACTCTGAATGCAAACTTCAATGGATTCATTTTAAATCCATATTTTTGAATTCGTTAAAAGATAGTTCTGAGATCAGCTACATGATCATTGATAATTTGAGTTTTCACTATGATATCATCAATGTAGCATTCTACTTTATGATGCAGTAACTTGTCAAAGATTTTAGTTATCATGTGTTGGTATGTTGCACTAGTATTATTCAATCCAAAAGGCATGACTTTCTTAAAATAGATGCTTATTAGGGTTCTAAAAGTTGTGAGACATTCATCATCAGGGGCCATCTTGATTTGATTATATCTAGATAAGCCATCCATGGAAGAGAATATTGAATTAGTTCCTGCTACATCAATTTGGTAAGGGGAATTCATCCTTAAGACAAGCTTTGTTCAAATCTCTGTAATCAACACATACTTGAATTTGCCCTTTTTTCTTTCAAACAGGGATAAGACTAGCTATCTAAGGAGGATATTGCTCTTCTCCAAGTAACTTGACTTCAATGAATTCATCGACAGTGTAGGGAGTGCCTTGCCCTAATTGGGGAGGCACATTGACAAATTCATTAAAATAATCAAGTTCACACTCGAATGTCATTTTGATGCGTCATACCAGTACAGTATAAAATAGCATAGGAGTTACTTTACATCCCCTTATAGGGTGCATGTAGATCATTTTCAAAGGAGATATAACATATATGTTGATATATGAAAGATCTTGATGAAAATACATTCGAACAAGTAGATTCAAAACTTCTTACGGTGTACCAAAGCATGGTGCTTGAAATATGGGCAATGAAAGATAAGAAGCATTTCATCATCTTCTCCCTTAGATTGTAAGGTCTCTATTGAGATGTGCTTATTTTTCACTTATGTTTGACTCCTCTGAATCATCGAGAGCTATTATATAATACAATTTATCCATAATGTCTTTTGACTTGTGCGAAAACAGTCCTTAGCCTTGTCTTTGGAAAACCTTCTTTTTCTCTTATTTTTAAGACAAGAAAATTGAAAGGTCGAGGGACCTACTTATAATAAAAATAAGTAGGAAGAGCCATCAAATGGACTGGTTTGGTTGGGAAGAAAGTACTGCATCATCATATACACATAATGTCTTAAATATACTCCTCCATATATTTGAGACATTTAACAGTATAAGCACCATCTACTCATGAAGCCATGGCCATCCTAATAATGCTCGGAAAGAGGTATTTGCATCAATCAAATGGACCTCAGTTTTAAATCACCTAATTTCAATGGAAGGGTAAGATAACCAAAGTTTTTCTATACTTTTTCATTAAAGCCATGATGAATCAATTTGTATGAACATAATTTCTTCGTATCCCATGATAAAAGTTCTAAAGTATGAATTGCTATGATGTTCATTGAAGATCCAAGGTATACTAGGATTTTATTAAGAGTATTACCACAGTCACATACAAAGATATATTATTATCTATTATTTTTCATAAAAGATCATCATCTGTAAAGGTGATAGTAAAGAGGTCCTCGATGGGAAGACACTATTTTCATTAGAATAGGCTAGCCAAGCTAGTAGCAAGGACATGAGAAAGCCTATTTGTGTGCCTGTGAGAAAGCAAGTTATGATTTTTTTTCAGTCTATTTTTTCATTCTATGTGAATATGACACTCATCTCTTTGTTATGCACTTTCCTTTGAGTCTAGAGATTCGATAATTCTAAACTACAATAATTGAAGTAGAGAAATGCATTTTATACAAAAAGATCATGGGTGGATAAAACGTTTTAGATGGAAATGTGACTTCACTAAGAAAAATCATGTTTATGACTTTTTTTCCATGGTGAATGAAAAGTTTCAAATGGATTCCAAATTCTTGGTTTAGAATCTCACTTCTTTCTCTACTCTCGCCATGCTTAGTTGAGATTTGCTCTGGTCAAGCTATTTTGAATGAACCTTGCCAATTAGCTTTTGGAGATCAGGTTCTCACTCCCAGTACAAGTGAGAATTCTTCTTAGAAATCCCCTTCTCATTATCTTGTCTTGCTCCCCTAATGTAATGCTTATCCCTTTTCTGATCTCTCTCTCATTGCTTCCCTCAAAGGCTCTAAGATCCCTATTGAGTTTCCCAAGGAGAGGAGGTATATACCAACTCAACTGAAAGGAGAGAGTAGAAAATGAGTTCTAGGACTAAGAGATTGGGCTATTAGCTAGTATAAGTTTGAGTCAACAAAGAAGGAAATCTTTCCCCCAATCCATAATTTTTAGGTGAAAAGAAGATAGATGATTCAGAGTCACAAGATTTTGAAAGTGCCTCAACAGCCTTTTTAAAAGAGATGACAGATACAGAGCAGTTAGCACTTGTAAGCTCATTCACCAACTAGGCTAGGCCATGAGTTTTCTTTCACGAGTACATGAGTAGAAGCAGAGCCAGAGTTGTCCCTCAATCTAAGATATTAGCGAGATTAACTACACACCACCCAACTTAACTTAACCTTGGAAAGTGACTTTGATAGGCCTCCTTTCCTTCTCCATTTGCTGCTTGAAAAAAAAACTAAGGGTCAGCAAAGCTAAATGTATCATTTAGAGCTGTCATCCTAGGACCTCTTGCTTATGAATACCAACTTTGTCCTTTCCTTCTTCAAGATAGTCGGATGGTACTTGGTTGTTCCCTAAAGCATATCACATCCATCCCTAGGCTTCATTCAATCAAAAAATTTCTCTAAGCTTCTTACCTACTCCTACTCTTTCTACTTTTATTTTTTGCTTCACCTCTGCTTGCCATTTCCTTTATTAGGTGTATAAGGACAGTTATCACTTGTCCTCTTCTAAACAGCGAGCCTACTACCTGGGAGAAGAAAGAGCTTGAACTTGATAGTGAGCTTGGTATTATTAGATCAGACTTTTCCAGGTCAAGGATTGAGTTTACTGGATGCGAGAAATCTCCTTGCTATGGTCATCATTGCTTAAGAGTTCTTTCTTCTTGTACATGCTAGCTTTCCAACACTAGCTTCTTTTGAGCTCTCAACATGGCATGACAAATGAAGCTAACTTGGTATGAACCAACTCGGTGCTTTCTTTCGTAGGGTCAAAATGGCATCTGTGCAGTTCATCATTTTCACTCACCATGAACATAAGGATTGGATAGATGACCCACTCTCTCTTTAATGAGATGTCAAGTCAAATAGCATCGGGGTGCCCCTCATGAAAGTACAGACCTATCGTAGGTTGACTTTCCTAGTCACATAGGCAACAAATGCTCTCTATATGATCTATGACATATGAGTTCTATCATGTATAGAAGTAAAATAGGAATATGTATGTGACGGTCAAGCAAAGTGGAAAGTATAACTCATCTAATTGGACTAAAATCCCCCACTTGACTAGAAAGAATATCTGATCACCTTTCTTCGATCAAGAATCCAGGAAAGATTATCCAAACTTGAGCGACATTGTTCAATCACTTTTAAACTTTTTTGTTTGCTCGGTGGGCTTTTCATGACCCTAGTTGAGTAGGGTCGAATAGGAAATGCAATTGAATCCAGTCTTCTTCAATGCCTATTTCTATGTGGAAGGCTTACCATCGGGCAAAATAGTTCCATTTCTATTTCATCTCAAAATTAGAGAGGAGTTAGGGGATCGTTCGACTTTTAACAAGGTCGGTTGAAGGTTGTAAAAGAAAAGTAGGAAAGCCTACTTCATTTTCAGTGAGATAGATAGCCCTGTTAAACTTCTTCTGTCAAATAGCACATTGAGCAAAATAAGTGGATTATTTTTTACTATATAGGATGCCACAAGGAAAACCTTCTTGTTCTAAGTCTAACACTCACTCAAACTTTGGTCGACATTCTTCTACTCTTTTCTTGGTTGGTCTTGTGTCCCATCATGGAAGTACTTTAGATTTTCTTCTCTAGCAACTAAAAAAAACCTATTTTGTGTGACCTTATGATACCACCTATCATTTAATAGGAGCTACAAGAATAGTCATTCTTTAAGTAGGTGACCTAGTGTTATTTTTCTAGTTCATAAGTGACCTTTAGAACTCTTTCACTAGAGAAGGTATCTCTACCCGACTTCAGAGTGTACCATTCCTTTATAGAGATCTCACATGTTTCTCCATGTGACCCACAAATTTCACCTAGATCAAAGAGTTGTAAATGAAATATCAAACTTAGGTTGGAAGCAATTAGTGGTTAATCGCTTGGAACCTTTAAGAGTTCTAACTCATCTACCGAAGTAGAGTTGTTAGTTCCTATGTAGTGTACCTGTATAGCTTAGTCTTTATCTCACTCATGCTAAATAAGACACTGACTAGAGATAGAATAGGAAAGGCTATGTACAAGTAGCAAAGCTCGTAAGGAGCAGTCAACCTTCTTCCATAACATAAGAAGAATCATAGAAGAAAGATAGTATGAAGTCTTATTGAATGTTATTTGAAGGGAAAAAATCCTCCCACATGAACCAGAATACCATCTTTAGCGAAAAGGACCTATTTTATAAAATAATCATCTAATCATTTTGGACCTTGGACCCGATCAATATTGAATATAATAGAGGAAAACTTCACATGTCGAGCATTGAACCATACCTTCCTCCCTTCAGTATCTATAAAGTCCAAATGAAATTACTTGAACTAATAGAACATATAGTTTGACTATTATCCATTTTTCTATTTCATATTTCTTCTCTTTCGGTATAGGGCTTATATGCCAGAACTATGGATTATCAAAATCATACTAGTAAAGCCTTAAAGTGAAGCTTCGTATCTTAGCTAATGCCATTTTCTTTGAGGTACTTAAAAATCCTTGGGTAACTAACCTGAACCAAGACCCTGAAGGTTTCCCCTTCTACCCTTGTGCCAAGATAGCTTTTGATAAATGGGCTTCATAGCTAGTGCAAGTAGTCATGTACTACTATTTTCCTAAAGATCATTTTCCCAGACTCAGATGCTTCCACTCCTAGTAACGGATGTAAATGTACCTTTCTTGCAAGTATAGATCATCCTGATCGAGCTTACCAACTCAACTAGAAATGATAGCTACCTTTGAGCTATCAACCAACAGGAGAAGAAGCTTTAGATCCCTATCTATCTTAATATTCATATATCTAGAAGATTATGAACTACTAGCTAGTAGGGGTAACTAGCTTTCCATTCTTACCGCTTGTCCTTAGCCGATGTACCCTAAATTTGATAAGTAAAGGGGGTTATGGGGTTTCCTGGTGGATCACCATTGTTATATTAGTTAGTGGTGGAAGTCATATAAGCCCAGTTTCCCTTTTCTTTTGACAAAGAAAACTATCACCTTTTCCTCCCATTCTTCTATCTCCTTGGTATGAAGTACACAATGTCATATGACCACGTTCCAACACCTGAGCTCTTTAGGTGCCCGCGTTCCCCTGCTCTTCCACCCAACATAACCAAAAAAGCTACTCCTCAGTTATACCTCATTCTCTTATGAAGACAAAAGGTTCACAACTCGAAATTGATCTCTAACGATAGTTAGCCATATTTAGTGGCCTATTCTTGAAAATGATCATTGGGTTGTCAAAGCTTGATGGTAAAATGACCTTTTGGGGTGTATACACATAATTGAAGTTCATCATATTCATAGATTCAGCTTTGTTTTGAATCTCTTCGCTGAAACTTCTAGTGCTAGCTCATGAAATAGCATTGGCTATACTTTGAAAACAAAAATAAAGGCGACCAAAGGGAAGTAGTGCATTAATTCTCCTTTTAGATCTATGTGGGGTACCTTCTTAATCAACAATGAAATGAATTGATATAATGAAGTAAGGGGTTCCATCTTACACAATGAGACTACAGATTTGGCTACCTTCACCTTTCTCAAATTAGAATAGTAGATCCTAAAAGTTGTGTTTCTTTCAAGCAAAAAAAATCTCAGATCAAGGGTTATCTACTTGACACTGCTCCCTTTGTCCATTTAGTATATCCTCACCATAAAAATAAGATCATATTGAGAAGAAACTTTGAGGGAGATAACATTGGCATAAACACTACTAGAATCTATCTAGGTGAGCTCAAGCAGTACAAGAAAGTTAACTTTCTAGTGAGCACACAGATCGACGCACATTAGATAGCAAGCCTAATGGGACACTTATAGGATGAGGCATGGTGGGAATTGAACCCACATCTCATTGAGCTCACTTAAAGCTCAAGCTCAATTTCTAGGATCAGGAGAAGACTCGTAAGAGTGCAGGCATTTTAAGAGAGCAAAAAACTCTAACTTTACTAAGTAGTAGCCAGGCAAAAGGGTTATCCTAAAGGGGAAGTGGTGGTTTAGCCAAAGGTAGAACGTGCAAGGGTTGGATTTATCAAGCTCTTAGAATAGCAGTTCCAATCCAAAGGCCAATCCCAGGCTTATCTTCTCCACTAGATCTACATAAGGCACTAGTCAGACTATTCCAATCTTTCTTATTCTTCAACTTCTAATGGATTTTCTTCTCTATAGATAGAGGAAGACATTCATGAAGTGGATGAACTTGGTGAAGAAGGGCCTAAGGGAACCCAGCCCATGAACTAGATTTGAAAGGAAATACCTTATGGTTCATTGACTAAGGCTTCTCCTAGGGTAGAGGAAAATTTGCATAATCTAGAAGAAAACTGTGTTGAATGTGGTCCGGCCAAATGAGTAATTTCAAAGCCAAAAGGGTGAGTAAAGATTCCATCACTCAAACTATCTTATGAAGGTGAAGGCTGTAATCTGGAATGTAAGGGGGTGAAACATAAAAGAGAAAAAGAAAGAGTTGAGAAAAGGTGACGGTAGAAAGATCGACTACTCAGGGAATTTTGAGAATTTGAGCTATTGAGACAAAAGTGATAGAATCCAAATCATTCAAAGAATCTGGATTGGCCAATCCAATATTCAATTGATTGCCTCTTCTGCTACATCAGAAGAGGAAATCTCACATTCAAAATCAAGTTGAAGCAGTCTAATCCTGAATTAGATCTTTTGTACTCGACTCGAGAGGATCAAATAAAAGACAGCGCCATGTTAATGTGATTATAAGATAGAAGAAGCAATCATAACATGAACAAAAAGAGGGTTTTTCATCACTTTTCTCATATTTTGCTGGGACTAGTCAAATGAAAGTGGAGATTGAATGCTGGAAGGTACAAATATGAACTATGGGCATAAAGCACAAGGCTAGCGAGCTGTGTTCACTTAAAGCTTCACTTCATGTTTTATTTTTGAAGTGGGAAATGTTACAAGGAAAGAGATTTGAAGACATAGCATAGTCTATAATGAGAGAGAGATGGGGATGGATAGGGTTCCCCCTTTCCTGTAGTAGTGAACCAGCTAATCTAGAATTTGAGAAACCATAGCCCCAAGAATAAGTCCTCAGCAAATATAAAGATGTGAAAGCCCAACAGTGAGTGAACTAGTGAAGAACACAAATCCATAATAGGCTTAAGGCATCGATAATCCAAGTGTAAAGTATAACCCACTCCTTTTTGCAAGCCAAGGAGAGATTGGGGTCACATCCTCAGATGAAGAAAAGGTGGTCCCACTCCTTCATGTGTACAATCCTTTGATGAAGCATTGTGTATGGCGCCCTTTAGTACTGAAGGAGTAATCCTATCATCATATTCTTTTAGGCTACCTAGCACCTTATTTGATGCTACATTATAGTCACTTTTTGTTAATTCTTTTTCTTTCATTTTATGATACCAGAAGGTGCCCCTACATACTTTATCAATTGATAGACTTCACCAATGAGAATGAGTGAGTGAAGGGCTGCTCATTTGATTCTCATTTTTTGAACAAAGGTGCAGAGCATTCAACTTGTAGAATAAGGGAAAGGGGTAAGCATATTGTTTGTTTCTATTCTTTTCAGAATGTCTTCACTTTGCATGTCCTTATCCATAGCAGTTCTTGTTCAATGTAGCTTTGTTAGTTCTTATTTTGATGATAGTAATTTAAAGGCTAACCCATTGATCCGAGGAAGAAGAATTGAACCTTTTTTCTTTCAATCGTCTCTTCCCTTCTTTATGATGATTTCTTAATGGCTCTCATAGCCAAGCCTTCCTCTCCATGGAAGTCTTGAATCCATAAAATGAGTTTACTTCATGGACCTCTTGCACGTACTGCCTTCTTCTTTACTTGATGGGGAAAGAATAGCTGAACAAGGAGTGCTTGATTGAATGAGTCAAAGTGGAGGACCTCACCATATAGAAGACAACACTTTTGAGTCAGAGATTCTCAAGTTTGTTCTTGGATCAATCGCAGTTAAGTTTTGTTCACAACCATCTCAGACTAAGTAATAATTTCCCTACCGACCTTTCCCCAAAGTTTGCCTCTGCATAGAATCAGAGATGAATATAGAGAAGGATGGTTAGATGTATGGATCAGCGAGTGTACACCTAAGAGATAGATAGGTTATCTCTATTAAAGCAAGGTGCATAGTAAAGATATACAAAGATGAGCTTAGTTACACTTTGGGGGATTGGATTTCCCTTTCATCATTTCTCAACTAAGAAAAATAGGAAAATTATAGGCACTAAGGTCAATGAAGTACGTTAGCACCATTGACATTTGACTAGTGAAAGCTAATCTCATCTAGCTCTACCTGAGGAGGTTCAATCTCAACTACACTAAATGAGGATTGAATTGAAGTCTTAATGACTTTGGTATGAGTGCTAAAAATCAGCTAGCTAGCTATTAATGATGCTATAGGTTATGGATTTTATGATATGCCACTACCTCTATCTAGTTCTAGTAAGGCCTTTGCCGACTTCTAAAATAAATGGGTTCCAAACCTTTCTGGAAGAAAGAGCTCTTGCCTTCAACTTAGAACATAACATTCCTTCCCCAAGACAAATTCAATATCTTTCATAGTGGATGAGTTTGATCCATTTGTTTCTTGTTTAGAAAAGAAACTAAAGAGATAGAAAACACCATCTTATAGCATTCCTGTTTCCATCTTTTTTTTTTGCATAGCCAATGATGGATTTCGTGCCATGGAATGAATCAAAACTAAAATATTACCACCGCTCCCCTGAAGCAATTGTAGCTACTCTGACACCCATTGATTATTATTTCCCTCCCTGAAAGATACTTATACAAAGGTTCTATGAGTTGGGGGTTTGCTTTTATACAATCAATGTGTGCTTATAGTTCTGCTTTCGTATTTTTAATATCTAGATCCTTGACAATTATGTCCATGCACTCATCAAGGATCGCTTTAGTTTCTGGGTCATTGGATCGAGATGGTATTTTGTTTCCTTGTCACAAAATGATGTAATTGCTCCCATATTAGAGTCTTGTGTTTAGTCCCTCTAGATCGAAAGTGGGTTGGGCAATTTCTTGAATCACCAAGGTTGTGATGTTGTCAAGCTTCCAAGGGATCTGTCGGATCCTCTATCTCTTTAGCCACGGCTACTAGAGGAACTACTGGGGCAAGATTGGGCATTTTGACTTCAGAAAAGCTCGTGAGAGCTTCATCAATTTTGGAGGTTGGATGACCTTTCCACCCAATTTTATTCCTTCATGCTATTCACATAGCAACTTATGGCCAAAAAAGAAAAGAGTGCTCGATAAGACCTCCCTCCCATCTAAGTCTCAAGAGAATAAGAGAGAGTAGCTTCTCCATAATCATGGAAGGATCAAATCCTAGCATTAGACAAAAAGAAAGTAGTAGAAGGATTACAAAGAAAATGAAGAAGACTCAAAATTTGAGCATTCTCATTTCTAAATTGTAGGAGAATGTGACTTATTATAAGTTCTATCTTATGAACATAACATGACTTGAATATGAACTACGATTTAGATCAAGTCTAATCGAAATCTAATTCCCTTCTTTCAAAATCAAACTATTGTCTTTTCTTTTTGTTTTTTAAAAAGCACTCCTAGATATGAAAAAGTGGATAAGCTAAATCTACTAACTATTGAAGCTACTGCTCATGATGATGATAGTGATTAGCGAGATGTCATACTTTTCCTATGCAACATCTTTTCCATATTCTACTTCCACAACATGCTATCTCCAACTCAAAAGAAAATCTGCTAGTAATGTGCATCCATTATGAGGGGTGCCCTCATCCCCATAAAAAGAAAGATTTCCAAAGTAAATCCTGAGGCACATTATTTTTACAGGAAGGAAATAAATTCAAGAGTCAGAGTCTCTTTTACCCCCTTCTCTGATACCTACCCATAAGATGAAGATTCCTTACCCTCTCTTCCTAGTTGGAAATGGAAGACTTTTGAGATCATGATAGGAAGAATTCGATGTCGAGTAGAACCGGATGAGGAGAGCTTTCCTCTAGCAAATAGGCAAAGTGCTTAAGAACCACTAGGATCTTTTGGTTTAGCCAATTGAGTTCCACTTGCAAAGCTTAAGAAAGGCCCACATAGGGATGGGAAGTGGCAAGAACAGGGGTATCTAGAGGAGTAGTAAATTCAGTTGATCCAGTAAAAGATAGTTAGATGGATAAGGCGGGCAAAGTATCTTATAATCTCCCTCGCAACATAAACATTTGTAGTAAAGTCTTCATGAATTAGTGGTTAACACCTTAAGAAGCATATCAATGAGTTTCATACCCCTTTTTCTTAGTAAGAGAGGGCTTAATCTTGTAGAATACCTTTCCATTGATTGATAATACATGAAACAATTCTAGTTCCTTTAGCTAGTGCCTTTTCCTCTTACTCAACCACACAAAAATGAAATTCTTTTGATGGATGCGATGTAATTAGAAAAGTCTTCAATGAGATATTTGCTAGCATCTTCTTAGAGTGTTCTCGTGGGTTCAAGAAAGGAAGATTAGAAATTCTTTTTCACATGTACAGAACTGGGGAGATGTTGACCAACTCATTCAAGCAAATGTCTTTGGTAGAGAAAGTATATCCACTCAATCATGCTTCTAATTACTTGCGTGTGGGGTCACTTTCTTCTATTAGCATTTAAGGGAAAGGCAATACGAAGCCTTCAACTAACTTGAATATTAGCGAAGTGAACCTTACAACTTCTAAGTAATGAAAAAGAGTTTTGGAAATAAGCTTTCCTATAGCTCATTGGATTACCTCATATCGATCCCTAGCCCCATTAGTATGACTTCCTGATCATGAAATGATAAAAAAATTAGAAAATACTTCAGCATCACTCCAAGGAATCCAACTCCATGGAAGAAAATAAGAAAACTTGGTTGGTACGCTACAGTTTGATGGAACCTAGTGAATGGGTATGAACTCCTCTTAGCTAGACTGTAAGCACTAGTGAAAGCACTACGGAGAATGTCATTACTGCAACTCCTACTTGGGCCTTTTCCCCTAATGGCACTATTTACTAAAGGCTTAAGCAAAAAGCATATGATTTGAGAGTCAACCTTCGCCCTAAAAACCCATCTTTCTTGCTCAAAATCTCAAACTCCTATAGATCCTTCAAATTTTTAACATTGCCCTCAACTTGTTTAGTGTTTATTTTTTCCTACCTACAAAAGATTTTCTTCTCATTTATTTACTGCTACACACCTTATGTATCCAAAGCCTGCTCCTCTACATAACCCCAATTCCTTCAAATGAGTAGTATGCCCTTCAATGTATTCTTTCTTTTTGTCTATATGTGCAAAAATTGTGCCTTTCAACACTTTTTTTTCTAGTTTTAAGGTGTTTGGTAATTTAATTCTAGTCAAAATGAGTTGAATGGAATGTCTGTGTCTTTTTTAGTAGGCTTTGTTTTAAGTCAAACAAGCTTCTCTTCTACTCAATGTTCCAAAGTTGCCTGGAGAGAAAAGACAATAAGTTTGTAATAAGGAGTTTGAACTTGGAAATGATGTCACTGATTTTCTCTTAATGCGCTATCAATTTTAGTTCAGATTCTTTCATTGTACATTGTATGATTACATAGAGAAAAAGAAAATGTTGACGAACCTTAGACTTCACTATTCTAGAGTGGAAGAGTGGAGGTCTAAGGACCACGGATGAGATGTGTGTACCAAATATATGAATGAATACATCCTATGAATGCTTAGATAAAAGGAGCTCTAATGACACACGCTTGAAAGCTAGACTCTACCTTACAAGTTTGTTATCCTACAATTCTCTTCTTCTCTCCACCATCATGTTGTAGGTGCTTTGAGATGAAAAATGACCAGAATTCTTTCAGTTATTTTTTTAGGACCTAATTCTCTTGCTGTGATAGGTGTGAAGCAAATGAATTAGAGTAGCTCTTCTTATGGTTGGATGCTTGAAAATCAATGCTTTATCCAAGATGTATTGTTAGGTTTTCTTTTTCTTAACTGGCGCTGGTGAAACTTTTTCACCGATTTCATAAGAAACATAAGAAATATGATTCGACACTAATGAAGAAACTATTCAACCCATAGGTAGGATAGGCTCTGAATCTCTACCATAAGCATCGAGCTATTGATCACGCTCACCAGTTAATACTTAGAATAGGAGTTCTCCATCCATAAAAAGGATCATATTTTGTAGAATAAATGGCAAAATTGCTTCACTGATATGGACCTTACACTTCTCCTTCTCTAGCTACTCATCCTAGTGAATCTAGCCTCCCCCTTAACCACATCAGCCAGGCTAGAAATTTTTTCTTTGTAAAAGGTAATTTTGGAATATTATTCTAAAATATGAAACATCCTACTATTGTACGAACTACCTATAGAAAGTAGAACACTCCCCACACCCCCGAGATGCGGAGCAAAGGAAATGGTCCGCTAATTGGACCACAGAGAGTGAGGTTAGTCACCATAGTTCTGAGAGAAGGATGAGTTGAAAAGTAAACTAAAGATAAATAACAAATGAAATGAAGGATGACTCGCTCTACAACTAGGGCAGGCAATCATCTCAGTCACTAGTAAGAGCTACACAATTGATAGATAAGGAACATATTGTCCCATGAACTGCTTTTGCAGATTGGACTAGGCTACCCGACACTACTTAAAGAACATTCCTTCACGACCTTCCTGATTCGACCTGACCATCAGACTAGCTAGCTGGATATGGTTGACCTATGCCCCACTCTTCAATTGAAAAGTGTGCTTTCTTCTTCCTTTTCAAGTTTTGAAAAGCAAGACTCAGCCTCTAAGGATAGTCTTGATATAGAAAGAAAGAAACACTTATCTCATATCCAGAATTCAAGGAAGTGACTACTTCGTTTATGATTTCTTGACTATCCATTAAGTATAGCTACTTCTTTCATTTAAAACTCTATTTCTCTTTCTATAAATAAAAGATATAATTTTCTATTCCACCATGGGAAATTGTAGAAAATGTATTTCATTACTTCAATTCAGACAGGTTAGGTTGTTTTACTGGATATCATCTTGTCATTCTATATGGACTAGGAAATAGAGTATATGATTTCTTTTAGTACTATATATGATTAGGCAACACAAAGAAGTAGCTATATTGTTCCGTATAGCCTACATACTTGATTAAAAGGAAAGTTTATTATATCCTTTCACCTCTCCTTTTAGTTGAGCCGGTATATACCTCCTCTCTTTTTGAATTCTCTTTTATGTATAGCCTATATTCTTTTGAATTCTATCCTTCCTCTTTGAAGAACCACACCATGTCAACATTTCTTCCAAGGAAGAACGGTACAGTTTTGGGGTTTTCAATCCTTTTGAGAAAGCAATATGGTGGGAAAGGTATCAACAAAAGGGGCAGGTCAAGAAGGCTAGCCGTTGTACTTAAAAAATTTTGGTCTGACAAGTAGGATTTCAGAGTTAAGTCCCACAGTGAAGGAAGCACTCATTGTTATGCCTCTTTAACAAGCCTTTCATCACTTTACTAACCCGTACTCCTCCGGTGAACTACCAACTACCCTCTGATTCTTTCTCTCCTTTTTTGTGTTTCTTTTCAAATAGATCAATGATGAGCCAAAGAAAAGACAATAGTGCATGACCACTACTTTTCTTGCAAGGAAGACTAAGCTCCACCTAGACTAAATATGTCACTTTTGGTAAAGAAAAGAAAAGGAAGTTGGCAGAAATCGGTCATTGCACTAATACGAGTGTAATATATCTTTCCTGCCCTTAAGGAAAAAGAGCTTTGATTAGAGAAAAAGGAAATTTAAACATTTTTAAAATATGAAAATTGAGGGAATAGTATATGAAAATTTTTTGAATGAAATTTAAATATTTTATTACACAAAATCCATTAAAACATTCAACCTAAACAATGTTAAGATGAAAATAATAATATGAGGGAGAAGAAAGAATAATAGGGGGGAGAATAAGAGAAAAAGGATAATTTTAGGATAATTCAATTTTCATGAAATAAAAATGTGATTAAAAATTATGAATAGCATGGAAATAATTTAATAAAGTTTAAACATAATTTATCTTGCTTGAATACACATTTAATGGAACTTATTTTATGCATTTTGTTTATACTATCCAAAATGGATAACTTAATCAATAATTATAATATTAAGATATATAAAAATATAAATAATTTTAGAATGAACAATTTAAAAATGAATGAATTATTTATCTTATCTTAGTGAGGTTTTCATTTTCATTAATATAGTAATTTCTAGAAAAATTTCTACCCAATTCATATCCAATAGCTTTAACATTCTAAATTGACTGAAGAACTTGGAATTGAAGAATTTTTCTATACACTTAAATTTAACTTGATTAGTAGTATTTGAACATGTGTTTGTTATGGTCAAAATCAATCTTATAGGTGGGGCTCATGAAGTCAACAAATGTCCAAAAGTCTCTAATGTTATTAAGATGTTTTAAATCATTTTAGAGTATTTTTATGATTTCATGAATTTTATATTAATTATTTTATTTAAATATCTCTAATATATCTAAAAAATTACAACTCTCAATCTAGTGCTTTAACTAACTTGAAATCTTTATGCTAAATCGATATTTGCACAATGTTTCTACCTCAAAACTTTAATTTAATTGAGTTTGTATTTTGGGAGTAAGTTAAAAATTATCTTTATTGATAATATCTAAATTAAAGCCAAAATATATCATAAAATTTAAAGCTTTTAATTTTTTTAAACATTTTTTCTGAAATATGAATATAGAAATTGATTATTTATATTTTTTTGGCTTAATTGTAGAATTTCTATGAACTTTTGAATTTTTGACTTAATTTTCAATTCATTGAATTTTAATGCCATATTAAGTTGTAATTAAGTAATTTTGTGATTTAATCAAATCTAGAGTCTTTAATTAATTTTGTTTGGGTCTCTAATGTTATTGAAAATGTTTTGAACACCCTAATGTATTTTTGTAATTTTTATAATTTTATACTAATTATTTAATTTAATTAACCTTAAGATGTCTAAAAAAATGATTCCAATTGTACTAAATGTCTTTGAATGTGAAATGTATATAAAGTAAAGTAGATATTTACTATATATATATCCTAAAAGGTTTAGTTCAATTTATATTTTAATCTAGTTTCTAATAATAAATATAATATTTAATATTTTTAATTTTTAATTCTCAATATTATGTATTTTTTTTTTAGCTATTTAATTTTTTGTAAATTTATAGATTTAGCATAATTAAGTTAATAAATTGAGTTTTAATTAATCTCTAAGTTAATGTAGTTGAGAACTTGTAATTTAGAGAGCTTAAATATTTTTTTCTATATTTCTTGATATTCATTATTGTGACTTGAAATATTTTGATGAGTTCATATAATTTCAAAAATTATAATTAAATATTTACTCAAAATTAGACAATAAACTTTAAAAATTTATAAACCTTAATCTAGAAGCCCATTTGACTTGAATATTTTATGGTAGGTAGGGATTATCACTAGTTTCAATCCTTAAAATTTTTTACTTTAATTGAATTAGGATTTTGGGATGAATTAAAGAATTATCTCTTTTGATAATATATAAACTAGTCTCAAAATACCCGATAAAATTTGAAGATTTTAAGTTCATTAAATTATTCTATGATTTTAAATCCAAAAATCCCCTTATTTTTTACTTAAACCAGTCAAAGTTGATTGGGTTTCATTTATATCTATCAATGTATGATTTGACTCCGTGGAGCTAACATGGATTGGGAAGGAAATAGATTTGAACTAGACCGTTCAATGAAAGATCTAACAATCTAGATTATATTTAGTTTAAACATTATGAATAAAAAAGTGAATAAAAATTATGAAAGATCCTAAAAATTTTAGTTCAATTGGGTTTATATTTTATGAGTAGTTGAAGAATTATCATTTCTAATAGTTTCTAAAGTAATGCCAAAATATCTAATAATATTTTGATATTTAAATTTTGTTTAATTCCTTAATAGATTGTGAATTGAGAGAGGAGTTATTTGTATTTTTTTTAGCTATTTAATTTTTTTGAAAATTTATAGATTTAGCATAATTAAGTTAATTAATTGAGTTTTAATTAATCTCTATGTTAATGTAGTTGAGAACTTCAATAATTTAGAGAGCTTAAATATTTTTTCTATATTTCTTGATATTCATTATTTTGACTTGAAATATTTTGATGAGTTCATATAATTTCAATAAATTATAATTAAATATTTACTCAAAATTAGATAATAAACTTTAAAAATTTATAAATCTTAATCTAGAAACCCATTTGACTTGAATATTTTATGGTAGGTAGAATTTTTATTTTAATTGAATTAGAATTTTGGAATGAATTAAAGAATTATCTTTTTTGATAATATATAAACTATCTCTCAACAAAATTTGAAGATTTTAAGTTCATTAGATTATTCTATGATTTTAAATCCAAAAATCCCCTTATTTTTTACCTAAACCAGTCAAAGTTGATTGGGTTTTATTTATATCTATCAATGTATGATTTGACCACGATTGGGAAGGAAACAGATTGATTTGACGTTCAATTCAATGAAAGATCTAACAATCTAGTTTAAATCTATTTTGGAGGATCTAATCATGTTTCCATCCGAATCAACTAGGATGGATGCCCCATAGCTTTTCTTCTTCAAAACCATTGAGAACTAAGGGTAGGGGTCGACAAATTTTTCCCCTGATGGTGGTTTTCTTGTAATCTCCAAAAAAATTTCATTTTTGCACCGAAATCACTAAAAATTGAAAGGGAAAGTGGGATCTAAGGTTATTTATTAGTTTTGTGAGAAATTTATTCACAAAACACCAATACCTAGAGTTTAACTATTAGATTTAAAATTTATCTCACTCAAGCTAATGTTAAATGACTTTTTGATTTAAAATCATTTTTTAGGTTGAGATGAACCTTTGGATTTATTTGCTCGCTTGTCTCCTTTTGAATTGCTTCAACTAGAAAGTATCACCACCCCTAACTAAAGTATAATAAATTTTGGTGTTTTTGTGTGTGAAAAATAAGGGGAAGGTTTAGTTTAACTTCTTAGGTGATAGTGAAGGTGTAGGATGAAAAGGAGAGCTTACAAAGACTCTTCTTCTCCCTTTAATGGTGGCTAAAAGCACCATTAATAATGATTTGGGTGGTGGACAACTAGTTTGGATTATCTTGGGATTCATTGAGTGACTTGGTTGAGTTATTGAGATCACCCCAAAGTTAAGTAAGTGGAGTTATAGAAGGAGATGTGAAGGGATTTTGGTTTTTTTGAGATTTATATCTTTTTCCTTGTTTTCCATTCTCTTTCCATGACTTTCTTTCATTTCTTTTAATGCTAAAACAATAGCTCAGCAAAGAAATGGCTAGAATTTATCCTTTCAAAGTCTAATTTGGTGTTTGAACAAAGGTCATTGTCTTGGGTTAACTCAACTTCCTAATTTAAGCTGAGTTAGGTCAAGTGTTTGGTTTGAGCAATTTAAATTTAGATTACATTTTAATTATGTTCAAGAGATTACAAATCACTTATAGTAACACATTTTTAGCTCTTCCTTACATCAATATAGGAGAAAATATGGAGAATCTCCCCAATCAGTAACTACTTAATAACAACAATATCAAAGAGATAAATTTTCATTTAAAACAACCAAACATAAATCAGTTTAATGAGAACTTCAATGAAGATGGAATTCCACTAGCCAACACATCACTAGCACATACAATTCTAGTTTATAGTGAACAACAAAGTATGAATACTATTGAATTCTACCATCAATTACACCATTGAGTACAATGCATCCATGGTTAAGATAGGTTCTACAATTGGCATCACTAAACAAACTACAAATAATCCAATGCAACAAAATGTATTTGAGAATAAAAATAAGCTGTAATAGCTGATAACTTAAGACTTGACTAGTGAGAAGGAAGAAGAATTAAAGTCACAAAGAGAGAAATTAGAGGAAGAACATTATGATAATATACTTAATATAACCATGGAGGAATGGAAAATCCATAAGAACAAAAGGTAAAACTAGAAAAGAATTGAAGAACTAAAAGCTTTCATGCAAGTTAAAATCAAATAACAGAAGAATAGTCATTTGGAGAAGGGTCATCCAAAAGTCCCTCTAGGGGAAAATCTCCTCCATAATGTTAAATCTCTTGATATGGAGTATTAGAGGTATTGACATGGTTGATGCCACTAATAGACTCCAAAATCTTGTAAGACATAATAACCTTGAACACCTTTCTATTTCAGAACCAATAGTTAGCACTCACAACTTTCCCAAAATCAAAAGAATAGTTCTCTACTTCAACGTTCATTCAAATGTAAATAATAAGGTCTGGCTATTCTAGAAATCAAGATTTCATATCAAAGTTCTCTTTGAAACCAACCAATATCTTCATATCTACATTCAATATATAAATGTAAGTGTATATGCTACCATCATTTATTACTTGTAATAGAAGACATAGGAAAGAACTTTGGAAAGATGTAAAACACATCTCACACAATATGGTCTTGGATGATTGGAGGAGATCTCAATATGATTGCTAGCCTAGTTGAGAAGAAAGAAGGTAGATAACATAACCTGTTAATTATCTCTGAATTTGTTGAATACATTGAAGAATATAACCAATTTGATGAAGGCTGTAGTGGTCATTTCAGTTGGATAAGGGGAAACCCTTTTGAAAGACTTGATATAATTCAAGTAAACTCAGCATAACTCATACTTTTCCACAATGGAGGTACAAAACCTAGTCAGAATTGCCTCTAATCATACCCCACTTCTAGTAAGTTTTAGCCTTATCTCCAAATAGAACCACCATCTTTTTAAGTTCTATAATACATGGATAATGCATCCTGACTTTAACAACTGCATATCAAATGCTTGGCATAGTGTGGAAAACAAAATCCCTTGGATCAAATTATGGTCACTACATAAAGCAACTATTCAAGCTCTCAGAAAATGGAATGTAGAGGTATTTGAAAACATTCATAAACTAATCAAATCCACTAAGAACAAGATTAGAAACCTTTATAAAGATATAGATGAAATGGATACAGAAGATACAGATGAACTTGAAACTTAGTTAGAGCAACTTTAGATAAACTTTCAATTGTGCATTGATAGAGTAGAAGACAATCTAAGAAAAAAAGCCTCATCAAACATTTTCATCCAATGAGAGAAGAACTTTAAATACTTCCACGCTTCCATTAAAAAATTGAGAAGAAAAATGTATAACCAAAATAAAAGATACATATAGAAGATGGATTCATAACCAAGATATTATTATTGAGGATTATATGAACTATTTCTCAAGCTTACTCAACCAGCCATCAACAAACAACACAATCCACCAAGCAAACTAGAACTTCTTTATGATTGAATAGAATCAATCAACAATGAAGAACTTATCTTAGTCTATTTGGAAGATGAAATTTTGAATGCACTCAATTCAATGGATGGTTATAATGCAGTTGGGCTGGATTTTTTGCTCTTTTCTATCAAAGGTTATGCCATATTGTGAGAATTGAAGTTATTGTTGCTATGATTACTTCTTTAGAGGATACAAAAGTAATAATTTTTCTTCACCTCCTCTTTATTCTTAATTCCAAAAGAAAGAGATAATCACACTTGGGACAAATTCAAGCCTATTTATCTAACTCCTATAATAAATAAACTCATTAGTAAGATCATTCCAAATATAATTGAAATTTTTTTCTCATTCCTTATCTCCCCAATTCAGTTAGCTTCCATGAAAGGAAGGAATATAATTGACAATATACTTCTTGCATAAGAGGTCATCAAGGACATTGATAAAAAAAGGAAAAGAAGGGAATGTGATCATGAAAAACAATCTCAAAAAAGCTTTTGATACTATTAGGTAGAGCTTCATCCTCATAACACTTAAAAAAAGTTTTTTCAAATGAATTTACATCCTAATTCAAAGAATTTTTGAGAACAACCATTATAAAATCCTCTGTAATTGAAAATCAAATGGATTCTTCCAAGCTAGTAGAGGGTTAAGCAAGGTGAGCCACTCTCCCCATCCCTCTTTATATTAGCTTTGGACCTCCTCTCAAATCAACTACATAAGGAGGCTACATCCACAAAGGAGATCAGATTTCACACCACAAGCAGCCTTAAGATCACACACTTAGCCTTTATAGTTGCTCTATTACTCTTTTTTAATAGAAGCAAAAAATCATCAACAAAAAATGGAAATCATCAAAGAATTCACAAAACTATCAGGTATGGATCTAAATGCTAACAAATGTTTCTTTGTGAAATTAAAATGAATTACCAAAAAAATAAAATGATCAGAGAAAAGGCATGCTTCATTCATTCCACTACTCCTTTTACTTACCTTGGCATAAAATTATACAAAGAACATGCCTTCCCTTTTCTATGAGCTCATAGATAAAATACCAAACAAATTAAACTCATGAGAGAACTCTTTCCTTTTATTCAATGGAAGGATTACTTTAGTCGAAAGTATTATCAACTCAATTCCTTTGTAAGCCACTCAAATACTATAAATCCCCAAAAACACTCAAAAAAAATAGAAAGGATGCCCGATATATGCATTTAGAGCTGAAAGTACAAATCAATGCATTGGGCTAGTTGGAAGAAATTGAACAAATTGTTCTGTAATGGTGGCTTGGAATTAAAAATAATAGTAGACAATATTAGATGCAATACAATCAGGTTGTTGATCAAATTTAGAGAGAAAAACTCCATCTAGGTTGAATTCACACATAAAAAATATTTCTAACAAACTCACTTAATGACCATTGAACTGAAGAAATCAGACTCTTCAACATGGAAGCATATGATGTAGAAAAGAGAAGAGGCTGAAAATCTGATTTTTGGGACATGGGAGATGGAAAAATAAATTTCTAGAATGATCACTAGATTGAGGAAAGGGCACTTTCCAATTGGAAAAAGAATGGAAGACCACAACAATCACAATAAAAATTAAAATTTTTGGAATACACTAAATTAGAATGTAACAAAATTAAAAGAGCACCTCCCATTGGGTACATGTAAGGAAATCAACACTTTTCTAATAGAAAGTAACACAAAAGATTATAAAAGGTCAATCTAAAGCCTCATCTATCTCCAAAACTATCTATGGCAGCTAGTGGAAAGGAACTAAAAACATTCCATGGGGACATGCAATATGGAACCCAACCATCAAACCATTGATTTTATTTTTCTATTGGAGAATGTTTCACATTTTTAATCCAATGGATGACATAGTCAAGCTTAAAGGATTAAGTATGTCATCATAATGTTTATTATGCAAGGAAGATGCAGAGTGTATACCACATTACTTCATACATTGCAGCTTCAGAACTTGAATATGGAGATCATTTGAAGACCTATTACAAGTTGACATGAATTACAAAGCAAAATCAATATAAGATCTAATCAAAAGCTAGAAAATAAAGGATATCTAGAGTGTAAATATCATGTTGATCACCCCTCTGATTATCTTATGGTTCAAATGGATGGCCAAAAATGAGAAGAAACATAATGACACCAAATAGGGTCATGTGAAGAGAATCTATAATAGGACATTTAATGGATACATTAGGATCGTGTGAAGACAACACCAAACAGGGATAAGAAATCATATACTAGAAAAATCCATCCCATGTCATTATTAAAATAAACATTGATGGGAGCTTTGATACTAAAACTAGAAAAGCTAGAATTGGTGGACTCTTTAAGGAACATGATGGTAAATTCTCAGTCCACTTCTCTATGCCTTATGCTACACTCTCTCCCCTTCACGTTGAGGTGCCAACATGCCTTTATGAACTCAAAATTGCTTTCTTTAAATATCACTATAAATTCTAGATTGAATCAGATTCCATGGTCTTCATTCCATTACTTAGCGAGGACAAATAACATTATAAACCTTAGTTTATTATTAATGATTTCAAAGTTTTAAAGAACTTACTAAAAAGCCTGCATGTTTCCTTCTCCCACATATGGAGAGATGGTAACTATCTTGCTGATATGATGGCCAAAAGAGGAGTTATTTCTCAATCTTTTTGCAACTCTAGGAATATTGACCCAAAATTAGCCATCCTTGTGCATAATGACAACATCAACTTACTTTACATTTGATCAAGAGTTTTGTAACACTTCTCTTCTTTAGAACTATTTTATATTACTTGTAACCTTTAAGTGATCAATGAAAACTTCCTTTTATAAAAAGCATTTGTGTCTAAAGAGTTCTTTGAAGTGACATAGTTTAGTTGAGTACAATTGATTTATGTTTATTTTGGATTAGCCCAGAATGGCTTGATTTGTTCACTTTTAGTTCACTTGTGTTTATTGACCAAATTAGTCAAATTAGACCCAATGGAAATATGGATTAAGTTCAATTTTATTTTAAAGTAATTTGAAATGTATAATTTGGTTTAATTTCAATTTAGTTTATTTTATCTTAATGGAGAATTTGGCCAATTTGCTAAATTAGGCCCCGATTAAATTTCGTTATGGGTTTAGTTGAGCTATTATGATGATTTAATCCATTCTGATAGTTTAATTTGACTTGATTTTGATTTGGTTTAACTTGGTTTTAATGGGGGTAATTATCCAACATAAATCCCAATTAAATTTATTTTCTATTTAATAAAGTTTGAATTTGGCTCAAATAGGGCTTAAAGGTGTTCGTTGGGTTAATGAACTAAATTAACCTACTTAGGAGTTAATTGGAATTAGAATTTTTTTTTAAATATTTATCATCTTGGGTTTTGTTCAATTTCATTGAATTTAGAGCAATTTCCATTCACTTAAAAAATTTGGGCTAGGTTAGCTCTAGCCATAAGCTCGATTTAAGTTTAATCTTTAGGTTTTTCTTTCTATTTAGTTTTAGTTTAGATTTAAGTTCTTAATTTCATTTTATTTTATTCTACTTTTATTTTTTTAATTTTATCCATTTTCTTTTTGGGTTCTAAGCTTGATACTCACTTAATTACTAATGAAGTGCCATAAGTGTCTAGGTGAGGAGATTCTTAATATAGGATTGGGATCCTAAGTACAAAAAAAGGATGGGTGTTAGCCTTGCTTAAAATGAGATCAACAATGGACTTTAATAATGAGCTTTTGAGCTTCTTTTTTATTTACACATCAAATCCACAACTTCATTTATAATTGTATATTATAATGCTCTCCTATAAATTTAAGAGGGTAATGTATTATTTTAAAGGAGGATTATGTAATGAGTTATTCAATGAATATATGTCTCTAGTCATTTTCTTAGAAAGTGGAATAATTGAGAAGTAGGTTTGTTCATGAGATAACATCTGCATCTGAGCACTATGCATAAAGGTAGGTTTGTTCATACTTATTGAATATACCTATACTCTGACTATAAATGTTTAAGTCTTAGTATACTCTAAAAAGAAAAGAAATATACCTATACCCTAACTATAAGATAAAGACTTTGAAGTCTAAAGACTCTTAAGATAAGACTTTTCACATGAAGACTTAGTAGAACACTAACAATGAGATTTCTTATCATTTCTCACTTGTCTCACTTTTGTGAGAGTAGGTGCGAATTCTAATGTGACCGATAATATGATCTATGATACAAATAGGTCAATGTTCCTTTCCATTATGAATAGTGATTGCATGGCCAATCATTATGGGTATAATGGTAGATGCTTGAGACCAAGTCACTCTTTTTTTTCTCCTCCCATCCCTGCTATTATGTTTTTCAATTCTTTGAGATAAATGATTAACTACAAAAGTCAATAGTTTGAGTGAACGTGTCATGGTACTCCTTTCTTTAAATTTTTGAAATTGGCATTCTATGTCCAATATCTCGATCTTAATCTTTAGTATAATGATGAATGGAAAAATAGAAAATCCTTTAGCTAGATAAGAGAAGGGGTAGATTTAGCCAAGTGGATTGTGAATCCACCATTCAATTCCCATCGTTCACCCATCACATTCTTTCTAATTCAAAAAATTCAATTTTCAATGTTCCTATTTACAACAATGAAGAAGAAAGCTATCACTATATCGCTTCATGCCTTTTCCTACTTCTTCCAAGCATTGGATAACTTGGTTGTGGGTTTTATTCTACCAATTGGGACTTTCCCTTCACCACCCCTATGGGGATGGTCTTCGCCATAACGCCCTTTGACTAGAGGACGCTTACTTAGCCAGCAGTTAGATCCAATTCTATGCAAACTTTTTTGGTTCACCCCAATAATATACCCATTTGTTGAACTATTGCTAAGCAATGTTTGGATATCAAACAAACCTCCCCAGATGATAATCTGAATGTGGTTGATTTATCCTCTTTTGTAATCAGTTATAACGCCTGCTACTCAAGCTAATTATCCACCTTTCCTAAGTGTGATTTCTATGTTATGTATGGTCATGCCTAAGGGCATATCGATTGACTTTTTTCTCAATCAAAACCCCTTCCCAAACTATACAAGCTTCTTCCAAAGCATACGGCTTCCTAGTTGTATATGATAATATCTAGACAGATGGATCTCATCTTAATCGTATGATTCAGTACCACATGAGTGGATATATAGGAAGTCAAATCCATCGAATCACTCATATTATGATCTTCTACATCCTAAGTCTCTCCATTCCATCATCTGACTTTATGAAATTATGTCGGTATTTCTACATATTATGAGTCACGTAGGAGACATCTCTCGCCGCCTTGGTGCTTTTAAGGTTGTTAAGTTCGTGACTCATCAATGGTAAGCTCACAATGAGTAGAATGCCTTTATTTTCCAAAGATCAAAGTAATTGAGACTTTGCCAAAAAGTACCTCAAGAAAAAAAAATGCTTTGCACCTCAGCTAAAAAAACAATAAAAGACAGTAAGGCACTAGCTATTAAAGTATCAATGGGTTCTTTACCAAACTAATTTGGTAAGGATAGGAATTTATAGTAATAGATAAAGAAGATGAATTTGCCTGACTGGTGAGGTCACCATTTATCTTGAGGAATTCCTTTCTTAGGAAGCAGTTAACTAAAAAAAGAGACTATTGCCTTTCCCTTGTTCTACAAGTTCAATGCTCCACATCTTGTTTTCCAATGGAGTAGTAGTAGCGATAGGGAAAGAAAGAGGATTTGTCCTTCTAGCATTCTCTCTTTAGAATGTGGGTAATACACCAATTTTATGTGAGGAATCAATAGCTGTTGAATAGACATATTGAGCCCAAAATCTCTGTTGTTGTCTATTTTCTATAAATAAGAATGAAGGGTTGAAGAATAGATTGGTATGTTTCCCTGAGGGCCCCCAATGTCTACCTACTCTTGTCCGGTTCCTGAACCTTGCTCCATGACTTCTAGGAAAAAATCAATACACCCAGCACTATGCTTAGATTTCATTGATTTATTGCCAGTATGAAACTCAAAACTCCTAGCGGATGGCTAGTGGCCCATGGAAACAAAAGAGTCAATTTTGTTTTTCATATGCTCTCCCCTTATAGATAAGACTAACAAAGAACAGAGTTCTTTTTGTATCACTCCACTTATTCTTCTTAATGGAATTTGATAATTCTCAAATTTCTTATGAGCACCAATTATTGTATCCATGTGGATAAAGTTTTTGTTATGAGCTTTGATTTGTTGAAAATTTCAATACTTGATTCTACCATGAAACAATACTAGCTTTTTGATCTAACTTATATAGTTACCAATATAAAAGAAAGATAAAGACTATACAATGAAAAAGAGTAGAAAAATTGGTAGTAGTTGAACAATATACCAAACACTTTATTGTGCTTCAATAATTTCAGTAATGTTGAAACTACCTACATAGTAGGATTACTGCTAGAACTGCTTCACTATAGATTAGTTCCGAACTAATCATTTGAGTAGTAGATCGTAGTGATCCAATGAATGCATATTTAGAATTAGTTGACCATCCAACAAATAGAAAATTGTATCCTCCAATACTTGATAGTGCTAGTGAATATTGAATTCCTACTGAGAAATCACTTAGTGCTAGACCTGGTCCTAGAGGAATTACACGCCACCCTAGTAGACTAAAAACTAGAGTAACCATAGGTTCTAGGAAGCATAGACTCTTTGTATCTTATGATCAAAGAAGTTTTACCAGTTTGAGAGCATCCACAAATGGTTGTAGTAGAGCATAAGAAAAAACTACATTAGGTGCAATTCATCATTGCATTGATGCCATTACCGTTCATTCAATTATTGTCATAAAGCAACAAGTAGAATTGGTATAACTACTAGAATATATAGTCTATTCTATCGAACTAAAAGCATTTATTTTCTATTCAAAATATTAGTAGAATTGCATATGTAATGACACATTCTTCTAAGTCCAATTTTAGAAAAGAAAAAAATATTTAGATTTTCTAATTCTAAGTAAAAGACAAGTATAAATCAATAGAAAAAGAAAGGAAAGGGAGAAGAATTATGCTTAGCTATCAATCCATGCAAGCCTTTCTCTAGAGTTATAACTTGAATAATAATTGGCATAAATCCATGGTATACTCCATAAATATCTAAACATTGTCCAGAGAATACTCCTTGTTTAATTAGAGCTGATATTTGGTTAAGTCATCTAAGCACAACATCAATTTGGAGTCCTAGTAAAGGAACAACAAAGTCATGAATAACATCGGCACCTGTAACATGAAATTGGATGTGTGTATCAATTGGTACTACTACTCGATTATCAACATATAGTAGTTGTAGTTGTCATCTTCTAGATCTATTTTAAGAACCAAATCAAATTCAATTTACTCTCCATCTTCATTAAGAAAATTTGAAACTTCGTATGACCAGTACCATTGGTGTCCTTCTATTTTTAGTGCATACTTTGTTGAGCGATGAATGACAGAGTCTTACAAGCTCATGACCTACCAACTATCACTTTCTCTAAAGAAGATCTCATTATTGGAACGTCACAACAAAATTTCCCTTTATATAAGTTACTGCAGAGAATGACGGTGTTATGATTCATCCCTAATTGAACCAGCCTCTTCTATCAATCTCATGAGTTTGTGAAAGCATTAAGGTGGTTGTCCCTTGACGTTCAACATCTTGGGTGAGACAAGCTAATGGTGCATGGGTTCAATGAAAAAGGATAGAAGACAATGGGATCCTTTGTCCTACCACTCAAGTTTGGGAACCTCCATGCAAAAGCCAAATTCCATGTAATTGATGGAGATATAGTTCTCCTTTGTCGCCATGGCTTCATGAGTATGAGATGGTCCTGTCCACTATGCACTAATGCATAAAAGACTTTAGGGATGGAGAAGAATTTTGAATCATTGAGGATATGCAACCATTCATTGTACATGAAGTGAAGATATATGAAGATGTAAAGTTTTCATCCCAAAAGAGCCCAAGCCAAAACCTCCTAAGACTTAAGATTGTGGCTACTTCAAAGACTATAAAAATAGTTGAGAAAAGAATGGAGGAAAATAATGTATGAGAAAGAAGGCAATGTTGACTCTCCTAAAACAACTAACACCCCACTCAAAATTTTGAGAGTCATTCTAATTTGGGAAGTGACATGAGGAAGATGATGATATTCTTGTCAACCCCAAGAGGACATATGAACCTTCAACAAAAGGGGAGGACATAGTAGATTACACTAATTATGAATAGGAATTTGAATCAACTTGAGAAAGTAAGGTTCAACAAATCTCTACAAGGAGAATGACTAACCTATCGATATTAGAAGATTTGTTTATGGTCACACCAATCCCTCATCATCACTTCAAAGAGATCACTCTCAGTGAAGTTCATAAGGTTGAAGAGTTGAAGACATTTTATGTAATTTCGTTATCCAAGAGTTTGGGATCGGGAACCTTGTTCTACAAGTCTTTGGAATACGAAGATCATGACTTTGATTGGCCCATTCAATGCTTTGAATCTGAGGAGATGGTGCCAACAAAAATGCCCCTCCAAAGATGAGAAAATTGATTAGGAAGCTCGGAGTTCATACTAGTGTCTCTAAGAAATGAGCTCAATTCTTTGAAAGGATATGGGGTCAGAAAGGCTCACGGTTGTTGCAAATAAATGAGAAGTGCATTGCCAAGGGCCTTGGGTTTATGCTCTTGAAGCATCCTCAAAGGGTGACCTATATTATGTAATAAAAGAAGAAAAAATGGAAATGGAAGATGAGGATGAAGATATTCTATAGGAAGTTAGCCTCTCCAATGAACAAAATGTAGAAGTCAAGCCTGCTCTCGGTTCACATCTTTCAATCCTTCTCCCCTTTCTCTAGCATGGTAGGAGCTTTCTTTGTTGTATTCCTTCATGCCTCATTTTGGCATAGCTATCTACAAATTGAAAAAGACTATATCTGCATGCCTACCCCTACCTTCTTTCTATCAACAAAATAAACCAACAAATTAGGAACCATCCCACATCCGAAGTGAGTGATCTTGCTAAACCCTTGGTTGAATAAAAGTTTGCTACTACCTGCTCACTCTTGTCTTCTCCAAAGAGATTCACTTCTAGCCCTTCTAACATATTCTAACAGAAATGTTATGCTCTAAGATAATTGGTGTATGGATCTTGGAGGAAGACATGAATCTGATTGTATAAGGGCTTACAAGCAATCTAGAAGAAGCTTTTCTCACATTAACCACTAGTAGAATATAGACCCACACACGCAAACTATAGGTAAGAAGGAGGACTCTGATGCCACATCTTCAGAAGTAGACTAGCCAACCATAAGCCTTTGGAGAGTAAGGGCATAATGGTAGTGTGAGATCACGTAACCTCTAGGTCCCATCAAATCATTCCATGAATCTACTTTCACTCACTACTCTGTATTTACCAGCAATGGAATAGAACATTCATCCAAAATGAGACATATATATGGTTGTGACCAGCAAAGAAGTTAGTCTCAGGAAAGGCTATTTGTGGTCAACTAAGTTTAAGAGGGTAGTTTGAGGAGGAAGACAAGGTTTCTCATCGGTGTACATCACTCAAAATTCCACACTTTCCCAAAGAGAAGAGACCCACCCTCCAACTCTCTCTCATTTCATTGATTTAGGAACAAACTACAATGAGGGACTTTTCATTTAGAGGTAGCATGTTCATCAACTTTAGGGAAGGAAATAGGACAGTTAGGGAGGAGGAGCTCTTCATCAAAATCCTCGTATAGCATGATTGATGAAAATAGGATGATTTGATACCTTTGCTCTTGTTGCCAAACTTCACTCTATCCACTCCTTTCCATTATACAACAAACACGGCCTTTTCACCAACTTTGTAATGGGAGAGATTCCATTATAAACATTTCCTCCCTTCCCATTAGTATGCTTGTAGAGAACTTCAAAAATCATAGCATCAATGCACATTTTCATATACTTATTGACATTGTATGATGATATATCGTAGTTGGCTTCTGTTAGCTTGAGAGATAGTTATGAAATGCCTCTTTTAGAGTATCTTGAAGTGAGAGTCCTCGTAAGAAAGGATAGGTGAATTCTTGTATGATGAAGTTTATATCCTTCTTATTGAGAGGTTGGATACTCACCACTACTCTGTCAATTTGAAGATTTACTCAACCAACCTTCCAACTTGAGTTCTGACTTGACTTTCAGTAGTCTCGTTATGCAACAAGGGAACAATCTTGCCCCTATATTTTAGTCTATCTATCTACAACAGGGATGAGTGTATTGATTTCTTTATATAGTCAGTTTGAAGTAAAGAACGACACTGAGTTCATGCCCCTTTCAAGCATGCATTTGGCTCACCCATTTTTTAGATTCTTTTGAACTTATGAATTCAAAATTCATGGTCGGTTTGAGACTATTCCTACAATCAGTTCAAAATTTTTTATGTGATTCAAAGCGGAAAGGAGGAAGCTTATCATTACTGGATTGGTAAGATCTCTTTTTGAAGAGAGAGAGAGAGAGTTTGCTAAGCAACTTGACCATATCATATAGTATAAGCCAAGTTCCAAGCCTTTCCCTCACTCGGATGAAGTCAAGTAAGCGTCACTCCCTCCATCAACCTATAAGTTCCTAGAAGTCAGGTAGTTGTCCAACCGTTGAAGTCACTATAAACACTATAAACCTTCCATTCCTAGAATGTGACTAGCATCCCATTATTTTTGTAAGCTTTCCTGGGTGGCCCTTATAAGCTTATGCACTTTTGTATCCCATACATCCATAAATGGACTCTTCATCATTCCACCATGCATCCAATTTGAATCTCATCCTTCTATTTCCTTGTTCAACCATTCCCAGAGACTTCTTGCCTTCACTTGGCCAAAAAGCTATCTAACATCTTTCAAACTCATTGTACCACTTTTTCTTCTATGGAAACTTGTCAGGGGCATCTTCACTTTGATCCTATAAATGAACATAGATCTTGAGGGCAAGGAAGAAAACTAGCTCATTTAGGACATCCATTTCAGTTGCATACTTGAGTGAGAAAAACTAGGCAGTAGCTTTGGAAATTGGTAAATGACTTTCTTCCTACAAGAAGGGCAACCATTGTTCATCTTTTTTCTTCTTTCATGGGATGCTAATCAAAGGAATCATTCCATAGCTCAACCAACTCCTGGGTACTTTTGACTATGCTTCAACAAAATAGAGCAGTAGAGATGTTGTGAGTCCATAGATGATGGAAAAGCAACGTCTTAATCAAACTCAAACATAATGGATTAACCAGACTGAGAGAGTAGAAAAAGATTATTGACCCACAAATCAACAGTAGGAACTAAGAAGGAAGATATTAGCTACCCTTATTAAGAAAGACTACATAGTCCTTTGAAAGACTACGTAGAATTTATGAAACCAAGAGTACCATAATGATACTAGTAATTAGACACCACTATGTGAAATGCTACTATGTGAAATCTTCCTGACTAGAAAACATAAAATCAGATGTCACAATCTTCGCAAGTAGGAACTTTCCATCAAATAAAGCATCAGCCCTCCATAGATCATTAATCTTTCTCTCAATGACCAAGAAGAACACTCACACCGAAAGTGTTTTCACACCTCAATGCTGATGGTCAATAATCACAACTACACCTAGCTTTGCACAACTAATATAATACAGAATACACCTTCATACATCCCACACCATTGCTATTTACAAAAGATGAGGTACATTGCAGACAAGAGAAAGAACTATAGGTGTAGGGCCTTTAGCGACCTTAGGAACTAAAATTGAAATGCTAATATGACTTGAAAAGACTTGAATCACCTCACTCCATTAATAATAAAGAGATTTCTCTTACTTATCTTACTCATAGGCCATAAGACTTAGGGTTCTGTCTTATACTAAGCTTCCTAATGTATCATTTCTCATGAAGAAGAGAAACTAGTAGCACAAAGTTCCATTGAAGTAGAAAATATATTCACATCTCCGGAACTTTGAGTTATAAGACTCATAGAGAAAAATTAGAAAGACACCACAAGTCCTTTTGTGAAGTACATTATGTCATAGTGTTATTCACACAAAAAAATAGAATGTGTCTCATATGCATCAAATAGAAGATAGGTTTGTTGCTTTTGCTCTTTCTTAGAGAGAAAGTATGCTGGACGGGGTCACACTTACCTACTAATGACTGAAAACCAAGTCAAACTATTTCTCAGAGCTGAAACGAAAGATAAATTGCAATATACCAAACTTGAGTCATGCCACCGAAGATTCTAGATGGAATTTGTTGTTTCAACTACAATATGAAAAGATTCCAAGATTTTCTACAACTTCATTTAGGCAGAGAGTGTGTAGCCTTATAGCTACACAAACAAAGCTTACATTTAGACTCACCTACACGACCATTATCATGTAGTGGCTGAAGGAAGGCATCTAGCTGACTAGAGTACTACTAGCATAGGTTTACTCCAATGCTAAGAGCATGTGGTAATTGCTAGCATATTGATAGTCTAAGAGCCATGAGGCCCAAGACTGACAACCATGAACAATGCCATAGGATGTTGTCTAACTAACTGCAGTGATGTAGAAGCATGGATGTTTTGATCCAGTATAAGATAATTAGCCTTCTGAGACACCCCAAAAGTTGTTAGAACCTAAAGATCTCTTTTAGTAATGAGAACAAGCATTCTTGAGTAGCTAGGAACGCTTGATAAGCTTTTTTCATTGAGCGATATCATCTGAAATTTGGCTAAATGCTCAAAATGAGCAGTTCTTTTGGATCAATAGTCTTGTCAAATATATCAAACTTTGAAAGAACATAGTCTAGTTTTCTTAGCCATGATGTTATCATATGGCCTCTGAAATGTTAGCTCTTATGATCTTCATTTATAGACTGTGCTGTGGTGGTGAGGATCTTCTGATCTGCAACATCCATCATGGATGAAGAAGAGGAGGTCTTTCAAGGAGTAGGGTGGTAGCATAAAAATGTTTGCCTTGGCCTTTCAGTTCTTCTTCTTGTAATGCACTAGTCAGAGAGAGTCCTAATTTGGGTTTTCTTAATGTGATTGAACCTATAAAAATAAAAACATGCTTCATTTCTTATAGCATGATTTGTATTCTCCTCCTTTTCAAAGTATAGCAAGCTCGCTCTCCTTTAGTTGATTCTTGACTTATGAAATCAAAGTCTGTATTATATACATTATGAAATCAAAGAAATCAATCCATGAAATTTTAAAATCATTTCATTGAAGTAGCAAAATACTTTTCAATAAGAAAAGATCAAATATCTTTCTAAAATAGACTTATCTCACATTTTTCTTTTTCTATTTTCAATACGATATTTGGTAAACCCATTTCTCCTATCCCTCAGTAATGAGATTGAAAGGATAGGTTTTACTTTGAGCAAAGTGAGAGGAGGTATATATCGCTGAGCAAAGAGAGGAATAAATAGCTATCCTACTTTTTTAAGGAGAGGATCGGTGATCAAGAATCAATTCAATGATATGTCATGTTCATTGAACTAGTAGAATCCACTCTATCAGCAGTAATGATGCCAAAGAGAACCAAGGAATGTGATCTCTTCAAGTTGAAGAAAACTATATGATACCCATAAAAAAGATTAATTTTCTCCAATCTCTTTCCTCCACTATCTCACTCTTGCATTCCTTCATTATATGTATAAATGCCTTCTACCTAACAGCTCATCTCTTGATGATAGTTGATGGATCTCTCTCAATCAATGTTGTAGTCTAAGATAGTTGAAAGAATCAATTGAGTCGCCTTGCTCCAGTCTCTCTTTAGATTAGACCAAGAAAATGAAGATCAAATTCCCATGGATTTCCTTTCCGACTCTATAAGTAAGAAATGACTGCATTACTTCTTCATTCTGCTTCACCCTGAGAGAATAGGATGAGTAATATTAGTGGGTGGATTCTCTCTTCTTTTCACATGGAATAGTTGGGTGAATAATGTGATAACTCATCCATGCAGGTCCCCATACCAAAGAAAAAGAGTCCAATATTAGAAAGAGAGAATTGAATTGGACGACTTAATGAAGGTAAAGACAAAGACATGTCCTTTCTCTTATAGCTATGTCCAACTACAAGAGCTACCGAGTGAGATTGCATATATAGAATGGCGCCTATTGACATAAGTCATCTATGCACACACTCAGGAAATGGAAGAGAAAGCGAGTCTTAAAACTAAGCTAAGTGGACCTTGTTCTCTTTCTCATGCCGACTAGTCAATGAAGTATAAGTCAAGAAGCGGTCAAAGATTATTGGTCTTGAGTTTTGTGTCGTTAGCTGTGAACTCAACCCACTCTTTTGTCATCATCATCTCTTATATTTCATGAAGTGGGTTATACCTAACTGCAAAGATGGACCTTCTCCTTGTTAGACCTCATCCATGATATGTCACTTTCATTGAACTAGTACTTGTTGCTTACTTTGAGGAGTGTGAAATAACTCATCTTCCAAGAATATAGAACCGCTTCATTGCTCCTTTCTTCATGTTGATAAGGAACCCTCTTTCTTTCCTCTAGAAAAGTGATTTGAGAATATGAATAGAATCATAATTCTAATTGATGGTCAATTTCTAAGAAGTCCAATTTTGATACCAGTCTGGTCTAACTCCTCAATAAGGAAATGCATAATCATTACTTAAATACAGCAGCTTATGATCAACGCTTATAGATATATGCCCTTGACTCTTCTCTAAGGTTTCCTTTGTAATGAGTGTGAAAAGAATTTCTATTGTAGCGAACTATGCCTAAATGTGCTAAGGACTAAATAAGAAAAAAATCTAGCTCTTATCATCCATGAAAGATAAAGATCTATTCTTTCTCCATAAAAAGTAAATAAGAGTGAAAATCAACAAGGAATCAACCATTCTTTGCTAAGCACCTTCCCTTATTACTTAGGTAATTCAAAAAAAATCTTCTTGTCTAAACTATCTTTCTTTTATCTAACCAACCCTCACAAAAAAGATTAGTCTTCTAAAATAAAGCTATGACTTCAAGCTTCATGAGTCCTCCCCTACACTTCTTTCTTTTACTTTTTTATGTAACTAGCTTTCTTGGAGAGTATCGGAATATGAATACTTGTCTTTATTGGAAGAAAACTAGTGATTTAAAAGACATATACTGCATATTTTTTTTCTATTTTTTCCCTCTCATACCTTGCCAAGAAAGAAGTCGAGAACTAGAAGACATCCAACCCTCTATACTCTATAGATAGGTCTAGGGTTAGCTATTAGTTCTTATGCCCACCCCTTGCCACAAATCTTTCTCAATTCCATACCTTTCAACTCGAGCACAGAAAGAGTGATAACTCCCAAAAGAGAAGAGAAGGAGGGTCTTCTGGTTTTCAACTTATGAGAGAAAGTGGGTTTTATGAGTCCTAGTACAACATTGACCTCTGGTAGATACAGATTGAAGAATCTTATTTTCTTTCAAAATATAGAGATTCTAAATAACAAGAAGGGAGGAACTCAACCTTGGCCAAAAATGAGGACCAAGTTTTTTGTTTTTTTATTCCTTCCATATGAACATGAATGTAAAGGGGAGAGAATGAATGGCTCGAATAGATGGTTTGGTAGATAGAGTCGCTTGGATTATCATAGAATAAGATGAGCCATTAGGCCACTTGAGCTTGTCTCCTCTTTAGGGGTCATCTAAGGCTCATGAGATACTTTTCTTAAACTTGAAAAGAGAAAAGGAACATTGACCAAGTTACTTGATCTTTCCATAAGAGAACCATGCTAGACCAAGAAATCCAACCTGGAATGAGAGATAACGAATAAAGAAGCTAACTTCCTAGTGAAAGAATCATTTCCCCTCTCTTCTCTCTGTCATCTTGGTGCTACTAGAGGAAGTTTGAATGTCGAGGATTGATTGCTTGATAGTGCATCAGAACTTGCTCATTCAGTCGCACCTTGCCTTCTTTCCTTTGGTGCTAGCATAGAGACTCAGCTCCTTTTCTTATTTGATATGGTTCATGGATAGTCTAACTCTAGTTGTTCTCTCCTTCCCTCTTCCTTGTTTGGTTCCATTGATGGGAAAAGCATTAAGCAGATGCTCTTTATGGCTCATGCTCCTAATTGAATCTGTATTTGGGAATGATAACCAATAGTAGGCATCAATAACCATCTACACAGGTAGGAGATCTATTGCATGCACCTATGATGGCAGCTAATCAATTGGAATGAGTTTATGGGTTTTACAAAGCCAGGAAGATTTTTTGGGTAATAAATATGGTTTTAGTCAAAGAAGATGGGCAAGAAACCATGACTTGGGAAGATAACCCCCAATAACTTTGAGAGAACCTAAAACCACCACCATATAGAGTTTGATAGGTTTACTTGGGAATGGAAGGCACCACCCAATCTTCCTAAGTGACCTATCATCGGGAAGTTGAACAAAATAAAATGTCCAACTCTTAAGGAATACTTGGACATATTTTCGAGTTACAGATAAAGGCTAGATGCTAAAGCACAATGAATATCTGCTAGTCCCATCAAGCAAGCACAATGACTTTCATCCACCCTCATGAAGATTGAGAAATCAATAAAATGGAAAGGATGTGGGTTTCATAGAAAAGAAACATCTTGATTTGTTGGCAAACATTATTTTAGCACCAAGAAGAATGGGTGGATTTGGTTTTCATTGACTTGAGAGAACAATGCATTCCAAGATGAATTTCCTTTGATTGCTAAAATCATGATAGATAATAGTAGATATGAACATATGTCTTTCATGGATGGTTTATCTGGGTAAAACCAAAGAAAAATGGATCGATGAAAAAGGCACACATCTTTAGAACTCCCTTTTGTATGTATGTATAGATGTGATTGGTCTCAAAATGGTGCCACTACCTTACTAGAAAGGGCTATGATGCAAATATTTTGAGATCAACAACATAAAGAAAACAACAAAGTGTTATGTGGATCACCTCATAGTGAAAAGTAGAAAGAGAATCATCTCACAGATCTACGAAAGGTCTTAAAGATACTTTGAAAGTACAACATGAGGACAAATCCCCTCAAATGCTTTCATGGGGTAATGAAAGTTCTTTGGTTTTTCTTGAAAAGATGGAATCACATTTGACCAGAAAAATTATAGCCATTTTAATGAAACCACCAACTAACCTCTAGGAACTCAAATGGCAAAAGAAAAAAGACCTCAAGAAGATTCATCTCAAACCCATCGAAGGTGTCAATCATTTTCAGCCTAATGAAGAAAGGATCGTATGGGATCAAGCCTATGGCAACGCATGGAAGTGCATCAATCAATAAGCCATAAGCTCTTACAATGAGAGTAGCTAACTCAAGAAAAGTCAAGTAGTTTATGAAAGAAGATGATCTAACCTAGTTCATTCTCTCTTGCCAACCATCCATCTCAATTGTCCTAAGGACCCTCATCAACCAATCAATTTTAGAAGCATTTGATTTAGATAGTTTGATAAATATCTAGCTTGACCACCCTCATACCGAAGTCGACAAAGAGAACCAACTTGGTAATCGAGGACCAATATGTCTCTGAAAAACTTCTATATATCAATTTATTGACACCGGAACCCAATGCACAATGAATGTATTCATCCCATAATGACCCTTGAGACTCCTACTCGGATGAGGAGTGGTTTCGAGAACAGATTTCCAAAGCCAACTCATGAAGAAAAATATGTACAACTTGTCTCTCATCAAGTCCTCAAAATGCCTAAAGTATTTTTAGAACAATATCATCCATTTCATCTAAAATGCATACAATAACTCTTTTCCATGACTTATTGGAACGCTTGAGTTCAAGCTTGAATAAGTTTAGTGACAAGAGCTTACAGTCAAGGTTGTCCCATAAGAAGGTACATTCTCTTGATCTCAAACTTATCATAGATTTCTTCTAAAAGATGAAAGTTGAGTTCAGCCTCTTCATTAGTCGGATCGATCTATGATAAGATTTCTATTTCAAACTATTGGTTGGTGGTGCCTATTATTTTATTTCTTTCATGTCACTTGTATCATTCATTCATTTAAAGTGTAAGGTAATTTTTTCAACAACTAGTTCTACTTGCATGTGTCTCTAACATTCTAGAATCATGTGGTGTGTGAGCATCACCTCAAGTGAGTGTTTGTTTTCTTTCTCTGCTTCCTCTTCTCTTCCCATCCGGTGATATCGATGTCTAGGTGGATCATCTCTCTCTCTCTCTCTCTCTCTCTCTTGATTCCCTTATTCAATGATTCATTCACCTCTTTTCTCTAGTTAGGAAAGATGGATGACCCAAATGGATTTCTTGCACAAAAGAAAGATCAATATCTCAATAATTTTCTTTGAGAATTTCTACTAAGTGTTTGCACTTCCAATTCAAACTTGCCTAGCTTTCTTTTCTGGAAAAGGTGAAAATATTTTGAGACAAGTAAGGCATTCTTCCTTCATCCTCCATCCTCACTACTTCCCTTGAGAACAAGTATGTTGCTATGCAAGCTTCCTTGGTTAGACCATTATTACAAGGATAACCATCTTAAGGTAACCTCTCAACCATGAGCTTTCCACTCTGCCAAGCCACTTGAGAGATACGTAAGAGAGAAAGAAAGATAGAACTAGCTAAGGCACGTAATGAAGAAAGTTTTCTTAGATCGAACTCTAATCTAGGTCAAACCCAAAATGGATTTAGCCTTCTCGAATAATATGGAGAATATTTATAATTCCTCCTTATTTTACAAGGCATCTGGTCATCCCAATAATTCATTTCTATTTAAGCCTCTCACTAGTAGTAGAAGGCATATGGAGATAGTCCATTTTTGGGAGCACACCCCTACTTTGGAGACCATCATTGGGCACGTCTAATAATTCTCGCATGAGTAAAAAAATCATAAAATGAGATAGTAGTCCATGATCAAAAGCTTACTAACATAAAGTAAATTCATATACAACTTAGGTTCATACCAAATAGAGTGGATAATGGCTTGGTCACATAGAGTGGAGATTCATATGCAATAAATATATTCAGAAGTGACTTGTTAAAACCCATTTTCATTTCTTTCAAAATAAGCCTTCTTGCTAGGTAGGTTCCCATAAACCAAGAAAAGTCTAATGAATGATTCACATGAAAGAAAAAAAAGTAGAAGTAGCATTGATCCAAAAGGAACATTTTACAATTTTGAGGCTTGTTGGACCTCCGGGAAAGCCACTATTAGTATTTACTTATGTGCAAGCACTAATTTTTTCTTTAATTTTTGAGCAAGCTATGAATTTTGTTCAATTCTTGAACTAGACTATAAGCTTTCAATATAAAAAAGTTGAAGTATGACAAGCCATTAGTGGAGATTGAGTACATATCACAATCATCAATAAAGCTTTATTGAGCTAAGTTCTAGAATTCATTGAGAATTTGTAACAACTAAAACCCTTGTGAGAATTCACAATTGAAAAAAGATCAATGTCCACTCCAAATTAGACAAATAGCAACAACATTATTCACCCATAACCCAAACTACAACAAAAGATAGAGACTACCCCACTCCATAACAAAATGATAGAAGAACCACTGAATGGAAAGCTATTGCACCATCAATCCAAAAAGAGAAGTCATCCATATCCATTGGGATGCTTTTGTGTATATGCTAGAAGAAAAATAGTATCCAATTCATAAAAGCATAAACTCATGCAAGGAAACCTGTAGCATGCTAGGAAAGAAGTGATTCACCCTACCATTAAATATCTATAGCTGGAGAATTACTACTTACGCTCTGGGAGAGTTAGAACCTGCAAATGACCCATAAAAAGAATCGTAGGGCATTCTATGATGCTGGCCTCTGATAAAGTGAGAGAAAAAGCATTTGACCCAAGCCCATTCCAAAGTAATAACTTAGGATTAGGCAAAATACCACACATTTAGAGGCAATAGGATATGGATGGTTATATCTTCTCTTTTCACCTGATGGATCTCTCTTTTTTTCCTCACTAAAAAGAATGTGGGAAGATCGTTATGCTACGACACGCGTAAGAAAGAATATTTGGCAAGGCTTTGATAAGACTTAGTAATAGCTTGATGAAGGTCTGCCAACCAAACACGAGGTAACAATGGAACAGGGAAGACAACACTACTTGTGATTTGATTTCACTTTTCATGAGAACTAGCCCAATTACCTATTGAAGAGAGAAAGTTCCTTCAAAGAAATCCAAGCCCTCCCAAAAGAAAGAGGAATTAGACACTATTTCTTATTGCTAATAGCCTATTAGGATTCAAGCATAGTAATAGGTGAGAAGTCAAAGATGGGTTCTACCTCTACCATAGGTAATGACAATGAAACTCATGCTATTGCTTAACAACTTTATTATGAAAGTCAACTTAGTAGCAAATATCATTCTCTTTCTTTTTTGATCATGCTAACTTCTTAGTACTATGTAGCCATGTAGGTAGCTTATAGCCTTCTTTCTGCACTCATTCACTGAAGTGACTGCTTGCCTTCCTTGTGTTCAGAAGACATTGATAAGAATTTTTATTCTACCTGGAATTCATAGATGCTTAAGGGCCAAAAAAGAGTCTTTTTTTGTCTTACCGTCACATTCCTTATTTCATTTTAAAAAAGGCACATAGTGAAGAAAGAGGAAAATGAAAGATATCTAATAAAGATGCTACACCCCAAATTTTTTTTTGATTTCCCACATTGGTGAATGAAAATAGACTCTCTTACATGATTCAATCCCTACTTCGAATGCTTTTCTAAAGAGTTCCACATTGATTGTGTAACTAGAAATATCATAAGAGAAGAAAGCACTACTTCTTTTAGCATTACTGTTACTCGTAAGTCAGTCTTATGTAATGTCTTCTTTCTACTTTTCCTAGCTACACTGCTGCATCTATTCCATTCTTCTTTATTTACTCAAACTAGTAATTCAATTTGCAATCGAGTTCTGATCAACTAATTCTACCATGAAATTGAATTCACATTGATGTGGCATGAGGATTGGGTTGGGGTTCAATCTTCTTTCTTATCTTCTTTGGTCTTTAGAGGCTACGTAAGCTTTTGGCTAAGCTGCTCACCCTTATATGATACAAGCCATGACTTGGCTTTGATATCACTACCTGCTATCCAATATAGATAGTGGTCAACATCAATAGCATACAAATAAGAGACAGAAGATTGGTGGATAGGATCTTTGATTCCTTTCTATCTTGTGCCCTTCTGGGCGATACAAAGAAAATTCAAATAGAAAACATTTTTTTTAGATTCACCCATAAAGTAAAGTTCTATAATGGAAAGCTTGTCATAATACCAATGCTAGGTAAGAGGGGTCTAGGACCTCCTCTTCCCCAATAACCATCAGGGAAAACTCTTGGAAAGACTAGCTACATGGCAAGTCTGCTCTTATCTCAAAGAGGCCGCTCATTTTGGACCCCACTAGACACTAAGAAGTGGCTGAGACCCCAAGCCCCTATAGAACGACTTCTTGAAGATGGAGAAGATTCTGAAATGGAAATCTCAATCTAAATGTCGGTGAATAACAAGCGAGATGAGTTGGATAAAAACCCATACTGAAAAATCATGAGTTTCAGTTCCATAATGAAAAAAAGAAATGACTTTTTTTCTTGAAGCACATAGCTTGTGTAATCTGCCTAAGTAGCCCAGTGTGCTTCTGAATGAGGAGCAAAATAAGAACTACTCAAAGCATTCTAGTTGGAAGAGATAAGGAGGGGGTTTCATTACTAAGAAAAACATTTCAATCAAGATGTAGCCTAAGGAGAAAGTGCTATTGACGTCACTACTATGTCTTTAATTAGACTAAGTTTTCATTGATCATAGCCTAATTTAATAATGACACAACAAGATTGTCTTCATATAGAAGAAGAATGAATGCTTCCTTATTTTAGGAAAGTGAGGCACTATAGGTATTGGATTTTGCTTGAACTAATGAAACAGAGTTGTTCCTAGTGAAAACGAAGTTAGATTCAATAGATAGGCAAAGAACTCCAATATAAAAGACTAGTAATGCTACATCTCACAGAATCTTTATCTTAGATTCATCCCCAACTACAAAAGGAAAAATTGCCTCAGTGGCCAAGACTGGAAAGGCCATCAATAAAGCCAAGCCAAACAAAGGAGATAGACCATAAGCATGAAAATGGGCTAGGATATTCCTGTGATGTCCTCTCAACTAGATTTCTCTATGAAGAAGAGGGTGTGAGGTAGTAGAGATGGTTTAGAATTTTGTAAGTTCTTACTTTAGAAAAAAGTTGGAGAGAATATCTCAGATGTACCTTCTTTAGCCTATAAATCTCTAGTTTCCTTCATCCCTCTGAAAGCAAGGAAACAACATCTTTTATTTTCTATAGTGAATTTATAGATGAATGAAATTATTTCTAAGGACATAAGAAAGCCAAAGTGGGATTAACTTTCCTTTGAAGAATCAGTTCATGCACCATTCCGAGATGAAGTCTGAAAGCGATATCCAAGGTTAACTACATAAATCGTAGCTTAGCCCCAGGAGCCAATGAAAAGTAAAGAAATTTGACTTAGAACTTCAACTTCAAAAGAAATCCAATCCATCTTTGAAATGGATTCCGCTTCTACGAGTTTGAATTCATTTTTTCTCATTACCCATTAGTATGAAACAAGATTTGTTTGCAAGGAGCGACTGACAGGAGCATCAATGAAAAAAGGTCTCCTACAAGGTACATGAAATCGGTGAGTTAGGGCATCCACACTTTTGGGTCAGACCCAGGACCAGAAAGAACAATCACTAAGAGAGAAAATTGATTAGCACCCGGAAAGAAAGCCAAAATCTCACAAGAGTCCTTTGAAGTCATCCATGGAATGCCCTCTTTGCAAAGGGAATTAGTGATCAGTAGAACATGAACGTAGGGACAATATAGAAAGAAAAAGCCTACACAAGAAGAATTCTTAGATTAGTGTCGTGTAGATAGAAAATGCTTACTTGCGATCAAAGTGGAAGTCAATCTCTTCTATGATTGGTGATTCTGATGGTTGTTCAAAGTTTGTTTGAAATTAGTTCATCTATCTTTGATAGAGCATTCCATAACCCAAAGAATTGAAGCTGGACTGTAGATTTATCGTTAGACTAATCTTTGGTTCATCAATGAAACCTTCAGAAGAATAAGAGTTTTCTTCCAGGGCATAGTGATTGGTGGGCGGAGAAGAGAAGTCTAAAGTTGTGAATTTATCTTTATCTCCAGTCATATGTCTTGAACATCCACTATCCAAGTACCACATGCCTTCTTTGATTTTTCTTTGAAGGCATTCCTACAAAAGAAACTCACATGTTAACTTTTGGAACCCAAACATGTTTGGGTCCACATTCTAAATTTGAAACAAGATATCTAGCATGTGTGGTTTGTGTAGTGCTTGTACCTTTTGGTACCCATACATAAGATGTTTGCTTAGTGTATTGTAATTTACGTGCATAGCAACCAAATGAAATGTGTCCTTTTCTATCATAATAATTGCACCACACATTAGTGTTTGCATATGGCTTAGCATGATAATTATAAGGTATATGAGTGGGATGTGTATGATGCAAATAATTTTTATTAAATGTTTTTCTTGATGAAGTATTATAATGAACTTGATTTCAAACATAATTGATCTTGCTTTTAACAAGATATTCTCTCTTTCAAGTTTACATACAAGTAAGCAACAATTTAATAAAGAAGTATTTTACTTTTAAATTATCACATTCATTTTAAATTGCAAAAATGCATATCTAAATTCTTTTTTCTAAGGTTTTGTATTTTCTTTTTATATTCAATAACTAAATCATTAAAAGCATCATCTAATTTATCATAATATATATCATTGCATACTTCTTGAGAATCTAAGTCAAATTCTCCATTTACCGTAAAACATATGTTGACCTCTTCATCAGATGAGCAAGTACTTGATTCATTTGAATCTAGATTGGCCCATAAAGCCTTCTTCTTCTTCTTCTTCTTCTTCTTCTTCTTATGGTACTTTTTCTCCTTCATATTTTTCTTCTTTCCACATCAATCTCTTTCTTCTTTGATTCAGTAAGTTCTACAAATCACCTCTTATGTCCGCTTTTTTACAATGGTAGCAAATGATCCCTTCACACTGAAATTTTTAGTTTGAAATTTATAGTTTTAGATTTTAATACCTTTGATTCTTCTTCCTTAGCAAGTTCTTAAGCCTTTTGGATAGCATGACCACCTCATCACTATCACCATCCAAGCTTGAGGTGTTATGCTCATCACTATCATCAACTTGTAATGCAATGGCTTTTCCTTTCTCCTTCTCCCTTTTTGCTAAGTTATCCATCTTATCCCTTTGAGCAATAACCTGTTCATGTGCTATCAAAGAACCTAAAAGTTGATCAAGTGGATAAGTAGATAAATCCTTAGCTTCACTAATAGCTGTTACTTTAGCTTCTCATTCTTTTAGAAGACATCTAAGAATCTTATAGACTAAGTCTTTATTCCATCATATTTTTCCAAGAGAATGCAATGTGTTAATTATTTTCATGAATCTAGTATACATATCAGAAATAGATTCAAAAGGAGACATGAAATAACTCATATTCATGAACAAGTCTATTTATGTGAGCATCTTTAACTTCACTAGTTCCTTCATAAGTTATAATGAGTTTATCCCATATTTCTTTTGTTGTACTTAACATAGAAATTTTCATGTAATCATCGTAATAAAGCACAATGTAAAGTATTACAAGCCCTAGCATTTAATTCATCAAGTTCTCTTTCACATACCATTCCTCAAAAGGTTTTCTACTTTAATGCCATTTACTTCTATTATGGGTGTATGATATTGATGTGTAAACATATACCACATGCATGCATCTTGTCCTCTTAAAAATATACTAATTATATTTTTCTAATAATCAAATGGTACACTATCTAAAAGTGGAGGTCTATGAGTGGATTGGCCCTCTAGTAGTGAACCCTTTGGGAAACCTTGTGCCATAGTGAAAAGATTTACTCTTGGATGTTAAGCCAATAAAAGAGCCTAGGCTCTGATACCAATTGTGAGTCAGTATAGCACTAGGGGGTGGGGTGGGGGTGAATTTGGCGATATTAATAATTTTAAAAGTTAAATCTTAAATTTTAAGTTTTAATAGAAAATTAATTTTTGATTTTATAATGACAAGATACAATTCTTAATGCAACAAAAAATAAAAATACAAGTAAAAAGAGAGAATAGACAATAATTTTATGTGGTTGGCCAAACCCCAAAATCGCCTACATCCACGCCTAGCCCCACTAGAATCTAAATGCAAAATAACTTATAAATAGTACTCTCCTATAACGGGGTGAGTACAACCCTATAATATGTACTCTCCTACAAAGGTACAACCCAATATAAATTTTATAAGACAAAAAGAAAAATATACAAAATAATAAATTTTGATAAAATAAATCTCTCACAAATAAAAAGCTATCCAATTCAAAAATGATCTCACAACTTATAAATGATCACTTTACAACTTAAAAATTTGGCAAGATAAAATGCTCACTTAATATTGATAAGAAATCTTACTAAGATGTTTATGTTATTACAATTTGTAGACTAATATTTTTCAAAATAAATAAATATTCTTTTGCACAATAAAATAAATTTCAGCAAGAATAATTTATTTTATTTTAAAAAAAGATTCTTTGAATTAATGTAAATGATCACAAAATACTTAAATAAAATAAGTATATGATAGATTTAAGTAAACTAGTAAGTTTTTAATTAAAAAGAGAGATCTAGCAAATATGAAAATAATTTCAGCACAATAAATTAATTTGAAATGCTAAAATATACTTATAAAATAGATCTAAGAATAAATAATCTTTCAAATAAGACTAATGAAGAAATATTTCAAGAAACCATAAGAAATTTGTAGGAAGATAAAAATCCTACAAACTATCACAAGAGTTTTTCATAAAAAAAATGATTGAAGAAACTTTGATGTGAAAAACTTTAGACTTTGATGTCCAAAGACTAATTCACCAAAAAGTATAAATTGAAAAGAATAAATAGATGGTGAAAATAGTATGAACAACTTAAAAAGGGATTAAGATCAAGAAAACAAACTCAAGTAATTTGAGAAAGCTTGCTTAGTTGAAGATGTTGAAGCTTCCAAACCAAGGATTTGATCTTGCAATATTTGGAGAACACTTGGAAGGAAAATCTAGAGATTTTCTCTTAGATTTGTTGGAGGGATTTTGAATTTGAATGAGGAATACTTTCATGAAGAGAATGAGGGCTATTTATAGGCAAGAAGGTCATTTTGAATTATTTCAAAAAATATATTATTCTAACATTACTTTATCATATAATAATTTAATATTCAATAAAATAAAATTTAGATTAAATAAATATTAAATTAAAGCAGCCAAAATTCTATTCACATGGGCAAGTCAAAAATAATCAAATATGGCTCTTAATATATTCAAAGCATGTAGCTTGCATTCATTATTAAAATCAGCTAATGTTTGAAAAGTCATAATAAATTCAATTTTAATCAAATGTGGGTCATGTAACTTATCAAATTAAAGGAGAAAAAAATCCAAGGAATCCGTTGGAGATGAAATCAGATATAAATTCCTTGATTATAAAATGACTTTGGCTAAAATACAAAATTTCACATATTTTTGTTAATTTTGAAATATGAAATTTAAATATTATGATATAATTTATATATAATCATACATATGTTAGTTATTATATAACCTTCAAATTAAATTAAAATACTTAATTATATTAAGTAAATAAAATAATTACACTTTATAGTCATAATTTATTATCATTTATTATTTTGACAATTCAAATGCTATGTATGAAACATATATAATTGATTGTTAATTAGATAGAGATTTATATAAATTAACCTCATTAAAATAATATGTTAAGTTGTGAGAAAATTGATTTCATGCCAATTAACTCATATGAATTTCTAAGATAGTTATAAATGCATATAACCCAAAATATTGTATTTGAGCTTCACATTATCTATTTTGACCTATCTTTCACTCTTCTATATTAAATTTCTTTCTTGATGCATCAATGGTATCAGGTATTGATTTATTCTTTTCAAAATTCATATAATTGATTATTTGTTTAGCTTGTGCAATAGAAATGACATGCTTTCATAGATTTCTTAAATGTGATGATTTGATGTGTGGCTTGGATGTGGCTCTTTAGGATAAAAAATTAAATTTTCTATCCTTAAAAAACTCATACTTAAATTCTAATATAATTCATAACCTCATTTTAAAGACTAAGTTTTAACTAAAATAATAAAGATTTAACAACCTTAGTTGAAATGTATGTTATCACACCATGCATATCATATTGTGTCACTCTTGAATAGAGGGTCTCTATTTTTGCATAGAGATATGCTTGACCTTTGAAATCCCTTGTAGTGGAGAACACCTCTTCTAATTGATTTAGCCATGACTTAATTTCATCATGCATATAGGCATAATTTTAAGCCTTGGTCCAAAACTAAATGTCAAATGATCTTAAAACTTATAAATCTTCAACATTAGTCTAAGTCATGTTTGCATACCAAACATAATCTAATCTCTTAAGGAGTGAGTTTAGGATTCTAGCTTCCTTCTTAATTAAAGAATAGCTTAATTAGCTTGTATTTACATAAGATTGGCCTACATGGATTTAAAGCATAGGAGGTGTTAGCTGGCAGCCACTCTAAGTGATTGTAAGTCCAAGAGAGTCGGGATGTGTCTATTCTCTCTTATGGAGGTAAATGATTACGTCCCATTTTCCCAATTAGACTTAAGTCATGCTTCTAGTAGGTGCTAAATAATTTTAGATATAGGTTTTAAGCTACTTATTTTCTTTGCTCGAGAATAAGTCCACACCACTTAGATATTTCTTTAATCTTGTGTTGTTGGACTATAAGCCCTAGCATTCTAATGAAATTCTAATTTAAATAAAAGTAAATTCTAATTCAAAAATGTAATGCCTCATTATAAGGTAGATTGAAGCCTAGGCTTCGATATATGGGTGCTTCTATTTATTCTAATTTAGAATCTATGAAGAAATCTTCCTATTTGAACAATCTCATTTGAATTCTAATAATAACTAATTCTTGATAGTCTAGCCTTAAAATATTTGTAGATACTTATTGATTACTTTAATTGAGAGTGTTCTTAGGAAACTCCCATTTCCTAAGATATAATTAACTATGGAAGTTTGCATTCATAGGGAACTAAAGAACCTGGCATAAAATAAACCCTACTTTGCTCATCCATGTAAGGGGAAAGATCCTATATATCAGACCCATCATTAGGAGTCTTTATTAGGTGATTAAATTATAGTGTTGTTTCTATCTTCCCAGATAGTACATCATATCTTAATATCATAGCTAATCACTTCAATAAGTACACCCTATGATTTATGTGGTTTCCCTACAACTCCAAATTAAAACACCACAGGCATATAATTAGCAACATCTTCGTAGAGCTCAATTTCATGAATAGAAAATGACTGTATATCTCTTTTTATAGTAAACTCCACTCCATCTCCTATGTTTTTAATACATTGGTGGAATGATGAAGGAACCTATATCCATGTATCCATGGCCTACCTAAAGAGCATTAAAAGATATCTGAATCAATATGAAACTTTGCTTTAGTTTTGAACCCATCTATTTCTAATAATAGAGTGATCTAAAGCCTTTTCTCTCATTTCATTAAACACCCTTAATTACATTTTATTAGAACTAAGTATTCATGTGTTAATCTTCAAAAATGATAATATTTTGAAGTTCATGATGTTGACTGAAGCTTAAGATTAATAAGAACTAGATAATCTATAATTTTCACCTTGATTAAAATGTAAAGGGGTGGACAACGATCGGTCATTCCCAAAAAAATCTTCATCGAGAATGTTATCTCGAACTTTTTTAAAATAACAAGCTTCATCAAAGGAAGATGTTGCTAGCTATGCATATCTTTTGCCAGTAATACATGAACTAATAATTCTCATTTCTTTAGATAGAATAAATGCATCATAAATGCCTATTAGGTAGCTTCCTAAGTTGAGCTAAAACATTATAGTTGACCTTAAGAGCATGGCTTAACTCTAATCATTTTGTAAAGGTTCAAGACATTAGTCAATAATGTGTTTGCCTTTATCCTTAGAGAAAAGAAGGCAAAATGGTAAGACCTTCTCACTGTGGAGATTGACTTCAGTAATATCTCCCAAATTAGAAGTAGGGGTCATGTCAACCTGATTTTCCATAGATTGGTCAAATTTTGAGAATTCTACTTATATATTAATAGGATTTTCTTATAAATCAACCATAGATTAATCATTTTCTAATCCTAATTGTAGGCTTCCAAAAAAATAAAAAAGAAAAAAAAACTTTAAAAATGGAAGAGAATTTTGAGCCCTAATCCCATTAGCAATAACCACCCAAGAGAAGGAGAGTGATTAGGAGAATAGTTTCTTATTAAAAGGGGAGGGCTAACTTCACTCTCTAGCCACTTTATACACTCTCTCACACTCTCTCTCTACACACTCTCTCCAGCACTCTCTCTAGCAACTTTGCACACTCTTTAAAGCACTCTATCTATCATCCTATTGGAAATACCCTCCTCTCACACGAATAATCTCCTTCTTGCATGAGACAATTGAAGAGAAAGAAAAGACTTCATAAGCATAATTTTAGATAAAATATGAAATAAAAGTTTTTAATGTAATTGATTCCTTGACCCATAAAAATTTCTCAAGATCTCCACCATTGATCTTGGATCCGTTGAGAGTTAATTGTCCTCTCTCCATCAATCTTGGATCTAGAGCAAGGGAGAAGAGCATGATTTCATTAATTACAAAATATTAGTTATTGCGCAGATAAAATGCTATCAAAATTAAAATTAACTTGAAATTGAGATCATTAGATCATAAGTTTTAAATATGAAGGCCTCTATCGTCAATCTTGGTTTACAACATGAGATGAAAATCCTCCCTTCATTGATCTTGGATCTAGAACAAGAGAAGAGTGCATGTTGCACTAACAAATTTCAAAATTTAGCAATGCTAAGCCATTATACTAACAAAATTTTGTGGGAGTTACACAAGAAAATTGCCATAAAGAAAAGTTTCAAGTCTCATAGACTACAACGATCCCAGAGCTAACTCTCGGAATTTTGGACCTCAGTACTTCACTTCATGGAACCATAGTGCTACCCTATAGCACCAAGGTGTTGTAACCAATGGCTACATTCTTGAGTTGTAACATCAAAATGCCCATTTGCACCATAGTGCTATCATGAAAGTGAAGACACCGGTGCCACTTTCTGGTTCTAACCACTACCTTTTGATTTTAAGCCCATGCTCCACCAACTTGTCCCTCAATTTTAATAATGAGGACCAGCAATGGTGCTCCACATACTGGCTTAGTGTCGACCAATTAACATAGTTACTATTCTCATCAAAATAACATTTAGAATATTTATTACTATTAATTGCATAAGTAACTTAGTATGCGTAAGCATCAACATTGATGGAGCATCTCAGTGCTCTAACATAGCTTTGTGGCATTTATTAAAATTTTTTTCTCTTTTATTAAATGCATTCACCACCTACTAGTATTTTGAACTACTTTTTACTAGCACTACAATGCTATTTTGGTAGCCCCTAGATGTTGGTCAATGAGTCAACATGATTTCCTTTATTTTAAACATTGCATCACTATTTTTTGTTGCTCAATGTTGTGGCACTACCCTTTTTGGTTTTAAGGCCTAAACTTATGCCTTGCAATGCTGTGGCACTGAGTTCCCAGTGCCAAAGTGCTGCCCCATTAATTTCTATGTGCTACCCCATTAATGCTAGGCATTCCAAAAGGATATAAGTCCAATCTATTCATTTGCTTTATGAACACCCCTATAATTTTGGCATTCTAAAGGGATGTAAGTCTAATTTATTCATTCAATCTATAAACACCTCTATAATTATAGAATTCCAAAGGGATATTAGTACAATCTACATGTTCACCATGTGAACATCAATCTAAATCTATCTAACATTCCAAAGGGATCTTCATCAGGCCTATATAGAATATAATCTATGAGAGATTCACTAGGTCTGTATTTTTTGATGACTAAGTCACCTACTATATTATGATGTCAAGTACCAGTGAATCATTTCACAAATAAGTTTTCAAGTTTAGTGAATGTGTGAACTAAACCATTTGACAATTCCACATACTAATTAAAGGCAACCTTGGTTAAACTATAAATAAATTGCCTAAATAATAAGGTATCACTTCCTCTAGTATTATAGCAACTTGCCCATAAATGTGAAAAATAGTATTTAGGATTGCCTATCCCATCAAATACTTTGAAAGTAGGAGGTAAAAATCTATTTAAATAAGGTACATAATCATACTCTTCAAGGCAAAGTCTACCACTTTGGAATCGAGTCATACCTTAGGATTATACAGTTTCCTCTTTCACTTGTTGTTCCATAAGAGACTTTAAATTAGTTTTGGGTGATACACCATTCGTTGTTTTATGTTCTTGATGATGATCCCCTAAACCAAATTTCCTATCATCCATGGGATGGGAATCCTCTAGTTCCTCTAGTGAATGAGGCTATGAAATGGTAGAATTTGATTTTGGAGTGATTGCATCATAGATCATCTCCTCCATCTTATTTTCCATTCTTAAGATTTGGATCTTTTTTTTGTAATTGAAGGATTAACTTTTGGGTTAGATCATGTATAGGACCCTCTTTTTAATATCTTGAGTTTCTTGTACTTTTTTAGATGCTCTCATGTCTACCATAAAGATGTGGGCTACAGGTAGTTTTGAATCTTCATCTAAAAGGTCATCTAGATCTAAGTCAGAACTTCCTTGAATTCTATTTTTTTCTTCATCTTCTTTTATAATAGTCTCTATTTCTTCTTAAGTTAGATGAATTAGTTGACCATTACTCTCAAGGACTACTTCAAGTTCATCATTAGTTTCTACATCCATGGGTTTGGGTTCAAATGTCTCTCCTTTATGGCATTCATGAATAATAGTAACTTTCTCCTTCATAAGAGTTGCTCCTAAACCAAGGTCTCTATTATAAGGGGATGGATTAAGAGGCTCCATCTCTCCTCTAAGGACATGAGATGATGACAAGTCCTCAGTTCAGGGCTTAATAAAGGTGACAAGGGCCTCTCTTTAAGAGGCCAGGAAATTGTTAATCTCTCTAGCTATGATGGTGGTAAGGGAAGTGAGTGTGACTTTGGCTTTATTGCCAATGGGGTATTTCTCACATAAACATTTCTATTATCCTTCCTATGAAGATACCCATATTTTCTTATGTCATTCAGTTCATTTCTATATCATGTTAATGACCTTGCTAGATGATCATACCGATCAGATACAATAGGCATTGGTTGATAGGGTCTTCTTCTCTCTTGAGAAACTACCTTTCACTTTTTCTTTATTTTGGATAGTCATAGCTTCTCCTAGAATTTCTCTCAAGTTCTTTAGAATTTTCTCCCTTCATGACTCTAAGTAACTTTTCCTTTTTATAAGTAAAAGACCCAATAGTTCTATGAAGGACCTGTCACAGTCTAACACAAGTTTATTTATTTAATAGATTGAAACTCTTCTTATTTTTATAAATAAAGGGGTATGATGGAGAACTTGCTATTCTAGATACATCTTCCTTTCTTAGGCTATAGAAAAAGGGTATAATCTACTTTCTCCCAAAAGAGGAGAAGTATCCATAAGGGTATACCACTCCCACACTCTAGCTTCTTTGATTTATAAGGGCTCACTCTGCTTTCTTTCTTTAATGTCTTGTTTTTAAGCCACCCATTTCTATTATCTTTTGACTTTTGGTCATCATGGGAGGCTCAAAAGTGGAACCTATCTCAAAAGTGCTGGGAAAAGAGAAAACATGTGTCTTTTAACTAGGCAATTTGATTTTCTTCAATACAGGACTTACCTAGGCTCTCTAAGTTATTTTTGTAGACACCTCCCTACTAAAAGTATGAGTGCTATGGGGTACCCTGGAGAACTCCAAGTTAGACTTTTTGTTTTTAATAAATGCATTGTTAGCATGAGCTAAGGTCAATTTATCAATAGTGATATTTAGGTCTTAAAAGCCAGCTCTAATTTTATCATGGAGCATCCATCAGTAGTCTACTACTACCGGTAGAAGTTGACCCAGTAGTAGTAAAAATGGGTTGTCCAACCATTTTTTTATAAAAAATTCTATAAGTTATAAAAAAAATTTAAGTAAAATTATAAATTCAAAAATCTTTTGACCCATTAAAAGATTTTTTGCCATCTTTTTTATTGCAAAAATTTTACATTTATTTTAGCATTTGAAAATGTCCAAGTTAGGACCCATCTATTTATCAAATAGTGTTTATAATTTATTGATGTTGTGTATGCTCTACCAAGAATGAAATGGAGAGGTGCCCAATAAAACAAAAGGAAATTCTAACTTGTGAATGACACAAGTACATTACCGATGTATAAAAGATAAAATCCTATTTCTAAAGATAGAGAGAGGAACTCTCTCAAGAGTCAAATAAAAAATCTATGGAGATAATTTATGACACCATGCATCTTAGTGATTTAAGTAATCAAATAAGTCATTAAGGGATAAATATATCATCTCAAAAGATAAACATATTACCCTATAATAAATTTGATTAATTAAGGACTCTAAGGTTGTTGGGTCTTCAATGTACCAGATTTTCCCCTAAGCTACATGAAAAAAATAAGATAGGGTTTACCTTTTAAACTTATGTACATTCAATCCTTTATCCCACTATGATGTGGGATAAAGGATTAATAAGAAGTTTAAAAAAGTTCTAAATAAAGTAAACTCTTAGACTAAATGGAGCTATTATACACAATAGAAGTAAAGTAACACATCACAGAGTAAATATAAAAAAAACTATAACCTAACCACCCATTCCAACCACCATGATTTAAAAGCAATGTATTTACAGGATATCGAGAACTTATTGAAACTACCTCTAACTTAATAAATGTACAAAAGTAATGTTGCACAGAAAATAAATTTTTTATAATAAAGTAAAATAAATAAATTATAGCCATACTCTTACAACCTCATTTGTAATAGACAAAAGGTTAGTGCAAACAAAGTGACCTAACTATAACCTCCTTATACTAGTGAGAACACTATTGTAAATAATCATAACACATAATTATTTGCAATAGATCCAAGGGACATCTCATATAATGATGACTTACCATGCTAATCCAAATGAGTAATTTGATCATCCTAAGGATTATCACTTTTATATATTTTTTTACAAAATAAGTGAGGCTTTAAGTTATTCAAACAAGCAAATTAGTCAAATAAACATTTAACCATTATTAAATATTTTAGTATTTAAAAAATCTTCATTTAATAATATATAGTAATTAATCATGATTTGGGTCAAATTTATGCTCCAAAAGGACATAATTTAACCTAATGTAATAACTAACATGCAAATGTATCAATATGATAAAAAGTAGTTGACACAATCAATCACAAATGAATATTTTAGTATCCAAGAGGAGTTAGGATATCAAAGATTCTGAACTGTGATGCGAAACTTATAATGTTCAAAGTGCAAAAAAAAGATGAATTAAAACCATCCATTTAAAGCAATGAATTGGGATTGAGTATATGTGTATACCAAAATCCCAATGTTGTTCAGCCATATTGGTTGACTGAACTAAGGAATGATTTAATCATAAATGCTTGACTCAGTTACGAAATAACCAACTAGTAGTTATTGATTAGTTCTCATTAAGCTTGATCTAAAGAGAAGATCTAGTTCATGAAGCAATTTTAATAGGATTGCAAGAAAAAAAACAATGCCAAAATGAGTTAAGTCATTATATGTATGACAAACTCATGAAAATTCCTTAGTTATATAAACATGATTGAGACATTAATCAAGGATGTTGATTTAATGTATATCACGTAGATGAGTAAACCACACTTACTCAAAAATGTTGGGTAAGTGTAAGATAGCTTAGAAAATAAATATGTTAAGTAATTAAAAGGGCAATGAATTTTATGATGCAATTGTCTACTAGCTTGGTTCAAAAATTAATCAAATCTTAGATTGTTATGTAGAATGATCTTAGATTATGTGTTTCCATAAAAGGTTGATCTACCTCAAAGACATGATCATCTTATGTGTACGTGTAGTGGTTAAGATGGGGTTGACTAATATAATGAATCCCAAATAATAACAAAATTTAGTTCAAATTAATCAAACTATAATGCAAGTGTGTAGACATGATAGATGACTAATTTAATACAAATAATACTACAAGAGTATTGTGAAATACATAAGTGTTATACTATTTTTGTACAAATAACTAAGAATATTCATTATTTGAAATGATTCAAAGTATGGCTCAAACTAAAACTCTAAGTTGCTCATGTTTAAGCATAGTGTTCAGCTTATAGTCATTATTTAGTTAAGTTAACCTCACTTATTGATTAAGTGTGAACATAAGTGATTTTTTCTTAAAAATGTATTTTAAATTAATTAATATATAATTATTTAAATTTTAAAATTATTTTGAATTTTGGAATTCAGTTAATTTTATTTGATCTAATTTGATTTTATATTTTATTTTTATTTAACATTTATTTGATAAATGTTGACTATTTATAAATATTAATCATTTCACTTATAGTATTTCTTTTAAATTTTATTACAATTTTTTAAAAATGTTAGTTTAATTTTTTAAAATTATATAAATTAAATAATAATTTTTTATTTTAATAATTTTTAATTATTTATTTTATCTTTTAAATTTATTATTTAATAATTTTTTGTTATAAAAATAATTATCTAGTTATGATATTAATTTAAAGTATTTATGACCCTTTTGCCATGGATAGGTGTTATTTATTTAATTACTTTAATGATTATTTTATTTTCTAGTTATTTTTAATTCAATTCAATTTTCAATTTAGAATGAAAATTGATTTCATTGTTCAAATAATCACAAAAAAAAGTTATGAAATTTTCATGCAGGTTCTCATTAATCAATTTAAGCACTCGCTAGATTTATCATAATATCTTAAATATATTTTACTTTCCACTAAATTTAAATATTTGCTTAAATTTATTTAGTAATTCATAATATTTTTTAATTTGACTTCAAAAGTTATGAAACTTTCATATAATACTTAGATTTGTGCCATGAGTATTTTTTTTAATTCTCATAGTTTTTGGATGTATTTTTATTTTGTTTAACTTTCTTCTTGTTAAATAAGAATTAATTTACTTCAAAAATATATAATTAATTTATTTTAGCTTAGAAGATTGTGAAAATTTCATAATTAGTTTAAATATTCAATTGAAATATTATTTTAATTTTCCATAATTTTTTCCAATATATTTATTATTTTTATAATTTAAAACATGTATTTGATAAAATAAAAATTGCACAACTTATTCATTTAAATTCATAAAATTATTAAAAAAAATTTAATAAGATTAGAATAGTGCATTAAATGTTCTACTAATTTGTTTTACAATATTTAGTGAATATTTTAATTTTGTAATTTTGAATATTCAAATATGCATTTAAAAATTAGTAACTCTTTGCTTTTAATTCTAATTAATTTGAATTTTCTATAAGAAGTCCTTAGGATTTTTTTACACCATATATTTTGGTTTCATTTTTTTTTTTGATGCATTTAAGTTATTTAATCATTCAAAATAGTGGAGAAATAAATTCTTAAGATTTAAATTATATAATATAATTTATGTTTAATAACACTTCTAAATTATTTGCTTTAAGAGGTGAGAACTCTAAAAATTTAAACCTATTATACAAACTAGGAAATACCAAAATTTAAAATTTAACATTTAAATTTTGGACTTTGCATGTGAAGTTTATGGACCAACCCATCCTAGACTGTTATATCTAAGTTAAATTAGATCTAATGGTTTAAGGATCATTGCTTACTTTAAGACAAATCATGCATGGAATGTTTGGGCTTAGGTTTATAAAACTTCATTATAAAACTAGATATGAAGAAGGCATTTATACCATCAATCAGAATTTCATCATGGAAATTTTGGAAGCTAGAGGTTTTGAAGAGAAATTAAGCTCCTTGGTTAATAGACTACTCTCAAACAACTACTATTCTATCATCGTTAATGGTGAGGCACATGGTTTCTCCAGAGGATCAAGAGTCATAAATCATGGTGATCCATTATCTCTATCCCTTTTTATACTAACACTTGATTACCTCTCCAGAATGTTGGATGTAACTCATAACTCCAATAGAGAAATCGACTATACAACCAAAAAAAATCAATATATCACATTTGGCATTTGCTGATGACTTATTACTTCGTAATGGATCCAAAAGATCAATCCAAAGAATTATTCTCATTCTTAATACCTTTGAAGCAATCTCTAGGATGACCTTCAACAAATTAAATTGTTTGATTATATTAGGAAACATTGCAAAATGGACTAGAAATGGATCAAAGACTACACTGGTTTAACCTTTTACCACCTCCCATACACTAGTTTCATCCATTCCAACCTCCTACTCATATACCTTGGAGTATATATACATAAAGGATGATAAAAAGCACAATACTTTGATGGTGTTATAAACTATATTCAAGACAAAAAAATCAATTCATGGAGAATACTCCCTTATCTGGAGGGAGGATTACTTTTCTATAAAGTATTCTCAACTCAATCCTCTTTATTCCTTATAAAATAAGTTAATGCCAAATCGACAAATCAAGATTGAAAGAATCTTTAATAGATTTTATGGAGTAGGAAAAATGTTTCTATACAATGGGTGAGTTGGAAAATGATGGGCAAACTAAAATAGGAAGAAGGGCTAGGATTCTGATCATTAGTAGACTCTATTCACATCAACTAGATGAAACAATGGATCAAATTGATGTAAAATGATTCCTTATGGACCCAAATCCTATTTAGCAAATATTGTTGAAAGACCCTTCCAACTATGATTTAGCAATGAAAAGCAGACTCCCAACTCTAGAAGAGCTTATTGCACCATAGAAGAGTAGCAAAAAAATTATTTTTTAGCATATGGGGAATGATGCTCATAGATTCTTAAAGGATCACTGGTTTTCAGAAGGTTTACTATCAAATTTTATAACAGAACCTTCTCTGATCATGTCCAAGTTTATGAATTCATCATTGATGACAATTGGAACATCTGAAAGCTCAGTGAAATTCTTCCTGAAGATGTTCTAAAAGAGGTATCTAGCATTCCTCTTATTCCACATACAAAAGACAAATTGATGTTGAAATGTCAAAATGTTAAGCTCTTCATGTCAAAGAGCCTTTTCCAAGCTACATATAATCCTAGTACCCTTGAATGGTAGCCTATTTTTTAGAAACTAGCTATCAAACCATCTATGTCATTCCTATGCTAGAGTTTGTGGCAAAACCTAATCCCTACAGATGATATATCAAAACTTAAGGGCCTTAAGAATACTTCTATATGCCACCTATGTAGAAGGGATGAGAAAAATATAATCCATCTATTCATCACATGCCCAATCAATAAAGAAATATGAGATGGAATGCACTCTCAATTCTAAATAGATAAATCAATAGATGACTCTATACAAAGCTACTTCAAGGACTGGAACAATTCTAATCATTATAGCAAGAACGACCATATTTACATTATTCCACTAATTTTTGTATGATTTATTTGGATGGCAAAGAACTCAAGCAAGCATGGAACCCATTGACATGGTGTGATGGATACAATGGAACACATCAATAACCATATTGCTAAAGTTGGAGCTACAAATCTATTCAGCATCCCATTAAAAACTAGGGAGAAGCCAAGATTGTTTCAACCACTTCTCATACATTCGAATAAACCAAAAGTTGAATGTATTAAAATAAACATCAATGGAAATTTTAAGATAATAGACAAACCAATAGGTGTTAGAGGTGTCTTTAAAATACACATAGGCCAATGCATATTTCTATTCTCCATCCCTTGGTATATAATGAATGCTCTTCATGTTGAAGCTTTCACCTGCCATACAGCTCTAAAGTTAGTAGCCTCCCTCCATTTCAAAAAAATCTAGATTGAAATAAATTCTTCAATGCTTGGCAACTACATTTCCACTTATGATCTCTATCTCTTGAACATTACTTACATCATTAAGAGCATCATGCTGATGTCTAAATAATTTTCAATTTGATTCAGCCACATCCATCTAGAGGGAAACAAACCTGCAAACACATTGGCAAAGATGGGATCTCTTGTGAATGGACCAATCTTCTCACAACAGCTTTTACACCAAATCTTCCATACATACACTCAAGAGTGACTTACTAAAGTTTCCTTATGTTAGAAGCTTGTAATGCACTTTATTTTCCTTTGTCTTAACCTTTGATTATACTTTTATTTTTAATTCATAGTATCTTCTTACCTTTTAGAAAAAAAAAGGTGTAGTATGATCAAAGGTCGAAGTTGACCTTTGCACATTGTCCCCTTCTTGAAGGACTACTATAAGAAATGAATTCAAGCAAAGGAAAAAAAGAAAATATTTACAAATTCCATTTATAGTAAGTAGCTTTTATTAATATAGTATAGATATAACCTCAGTTCATTCTCTCTTGCCAACCATCCATCTCAATTGTCCTAAAGACCCTCATCAACCAATCATGCACCAGTTTTAAAAGCATTTGATTTAGATTGTTTCCCATGATGAATATCTGCCACTTGCCACCACCCTCACATACCTGACCGAGTCGACAAAGAGAACCAAGTTGGTAATCAAGGACCAATATGTCTCTAAAAAAACTTCCATATATCAATTTATTGACACTGGAACCCAATGCACAATGAATGTATTCAGCCCATAATGACCCTTAAGACTCTCCTACGGGGGATGAGTGGTTTGCGAGTGATTTCCACAAAGCCAACTCATGAAGAAAAATAGGTACAACTTGTCTTCTAAAGGCTCTCCTCAAAAATACCTAAAGTATAGTTTTGAGAACAATATCATCCTTTTTGTATAAAAATGCAAAGGATATAATAACTCTTTTTTAATGACTTACGTTGGGCAGTTCAAACTTGAAAAAAATAGTGCAACAAGAGCTTCGTCAAGGTTGGCCCCATAAGGTTCTCTTGATCTGTCACCTTGTTCCTATAAATTTCCATCTAAAAGATGAAAGTTGAGTTCCGACTTCTTCATTTAATCGATAAGATCTATGATGGATAAGATTTCTATTGGATTTAATCAAACTATTGGTTGTGGTGGTGCCTATTATTTTTGATTTCTTTCATGTCACTTGTATACTATTCACTACTAATGTGTAAGGTAATTTTTTTCAGCAACTAGTTCTACTTGCATGTGTCTCTTAACATTCTAGAATTCCTTGGTGTGTGGTGTGTGAGCATCACCGTCATTAGTGATTGTGTTGTCTTCTTTCTGACTTCCTCTTCTCTTTCCCATCTCACTGATATGTCATGTCTAGGGATCATCCTTTTTCTCTCTCTCTCTTGATTCCCTTATTCAATGATTCATTCCTCTCTTTTCTCTATGAGGAAAGGCGGATGACAAATGGATTTCTTCAAAAAGGAGATCAATATCTGTGTTGTAATTTTTTCTTTGAGAATTTCTACTAAGTGTTTGCACTTAAACTTGCCTAGCTTTCTTTTTCTATGGAAAAGGTGAAAATATTTTTGAGATAAGTAAGGTGTTCTTCCTTCATCCTCCATCCTCACTACTTCCCTTGAGAACAAGTATGTTGTTATGCAAGCTTCCTTGGTTAGACTATCAGTGGATATAAGGATAACCATCTTAAGGTAACCTCTCAATAGCCGAGAGCATTCCACAGCTCTCCACCAAGCCACTTGAGAGATTTGTAAGAGAGTGGGAAAGATGGAACTAGCTAAGGCATGTAATGAAGAAAGTTTTCTTAGATCAGAACTCTAATCCAGCTAGGTCAATCCCAAAAATGGATTTAGCCTTTTCTAGAATAGGATATGTAGAATTTTTATAATTCCTCCGTATTTTACAACTCGAGCATCTGGTCATCCTAATAATTCATTTTTATTTAAGACTCTCACCAAGCTTAAAGAAGGCATGAAGATAGTCCATTTTGAGCACCTAGAAACTTTGGCGACCATAACTGATTAGGGCATTGGTCTGACAATTCTACATGGAGCAAAAAAATCATAAAATGAGATAGTTTAGTCCATGATTGGTAAGCTTACTAACATAAAAAGTAAATTCATATACAACTTAGGTTTGTACCAAATCGACTGAATAATGGCTTCATGGTTAGACACGGAGAGCGGAGATTCATATGCAATAAATATATTCAATGAAATGACTTTTGTTAAAACCCATTTTTCATTTCTTTCAAAATAAGCCTTCACTATGCTAGGTAGGTTCCCGTAAACCAAGAAAAGTCTAATGAATGATTCACAAAATGAAAGAAAAAAATGTAGAAGTAGGGGCAGGAATGTTGATCAGCGAAGGTGCATCAACATTTTACAAGCAAGTTTTGAGGCTTGTTGGACCTGTATGAAAGCCACTATTAATATTTACTTATGCCTACCAAGCACTGGTCATTTTTGTTTTAATTTTTGGGCAAGCTCCATGAATTTTGTTCAATTCTTGAACTAGACTTATAAGCTTTCAACAACCAGTACAGAAAGTTGAAGTATGAATGTGAGCCATTAGTGGAGATTGAGTGTACATATCACAATCAGTCAATAAAGCATTATTGAGCTAAGTTCCTAGAGAATTCATTGAGAATTTGTAACAACTAAAACCCCTAGGAGAATTCACAACTGAAGAAGATCAATGTTCACTCCAAATGAGACAAATAGCAACAAAATTATTCATCCACAACCCAAACTACAACAAAAGATATGAGACTACCCCACTCCATAACAAAATGATAGAAGAACCACTATATTTGGAAAGCTTACCTTTTAACCATCCTAAAAAAGAAGTCATCCATATCATGTTGGGATGCTTTCTATGTATATCGAAAAAAAATAGATGCAACATTCCATTACAAAAGTATGAGCAAAGTCATGCAAGGAAAGCAGTGATTCACTCTACCATTGAATATCTATAGCCGAAGAATTACTACTTACGCTCTCTGAGAGTTAGAACCTGTAAATGACCCCATAAAAGAATCAGGCTAGGGCATTCTATGTGGCCGTATGCTAGCCTCTGATAAAGTGAGAGCAAAAGCATGTGACCCAAGCCCATTCCAAAGTAATAACTTAGGAATAGGTGAAATACCACATAAATAGAGGGAATAGGATATGGATGATTCTATCTTCTCTTTTCACCTGATGGATCTCTCTTTTTTCCTCATTAAGAAGAACATGGGAAGATCTATGCTACACACGTGAAGAATATTTGGCAAGACTTTGATATGAAGCAATATTCGATGAAGGTCAACCAAACCGAGGCAAGTAATAGAACAGAGGAAGATAACTCACTTTGATGTTGTGATTTTGCATTTTCATGAGGAACTTGCCCGAATTACCCTATCAAAGAGAGAAAGTTCCTTGTTGAAAGAAATCCAAGCCTCTCCTGAAAAGGAAGAAGAGGAATCAGACACTATTCTTCTTATTGCTAATAACCTATTAGGGATTCAAGAATAGTAATAGAAGAATCGAAGATGGGGTCTACCTCTACCAAGGATAGGTAATGGAAATGAAACTCATGCTTTCTATTGCTTATCAACTTCTTATTATGAAAGTCAACTTAGTAGCGAACAAATCGTTCTCTTTCTTTTTTCTAATCATGCTAACTTTTTAGTACTATGTAGTTATGTAGGTTGCTTATAGCCTTCTTTCTTTACTGCACTCATTCACTCTGAAAGTGACTATGCTTCAGGCCTTCCTTGTGTTCAAGAAGACATTGATAAGAATTTTTATTCTACCTAGAATTTGTAGATGCTTAAGGGCCAAAAAAGTGTCTTTTTTTCTTTATCGTTACATTCCTTATTTCATTTAAAAAAAATCCATGTAGTGAAGAAGAGGAAAATAGATATGTAATAGATGCTTCTAAGTTCCCATTGGTCACTTAGAGAATAAAAATCTCTTCTACATATGATTAAATGTACTTTTCATTCTTCATTTACTAGTAATTCATTTTCTTGGGTTTCGATCATTAATTTTTGAAATTGAAATCATTTGCATGAGGATTGGGTTGGGTTCCAATCTTTCTTCTTCTTTTTGGGGCTAGCTTTTTGGCTCCTCACCCTTATATGATACAAGCCATGACTTGGCTTTGATATCCCTACTTGCTATCCTATATAGATAGTGGTTAGCATCAGCATCATACAAATGAGAGTTTGAAGATTGTTGATAGGATCTTTGATTCCTTTCTATCTTGTGCCCCAAATAAAATTGAAATAGAAAAACATTTTCACTTTAGATTCACCCATAAAGTAAAGTTCTATAATGGAAAGCTTGTGTATACCAATGCTAGGTAAGAGGGTCTAGTACCTCCCCTTCCCCAATAACCATCAGGGAAAACTCTTGGAAAGACCAGCTGCATGGCAAGTCCACTCTTATCTGAAGAGACCAGCTCATTTTAGATCCCACTAGACACTTAAGAAGTGGCACTATTGGAGACCCTAGAAGCCCCTGTAGAATGACTTCTTGAAGATGGAGAAGATTTTGAAATGGAAATCTCAATATAATGGTTAGGTGAATAAGAAGCAAGACGAGTTGGATAAAAACCCGTACTGAAAAAGCATGAGTTTCAGTTCCATAATGAAAAAAAGAATTGTCTTTTTTCTTAAAGCACATTGCTGTAATGCCTAAGCGGTCCATGCTTAATGAGGAGCAAAATAAGAACTACTCAAAGCATTCTAGTTGGAAGAGATAAGGAGGGGGTTTTGCTACTAAGAAAAACATTTCATTCAACACTGTGTAGCCTATATAAGGAGCGAAGTATTGATGATGTCACAGCTATTATGTTGGCTTTAAATAGACTATGAAATTTTCATTGATCATAGCCAATTCTAATTTAACTATGACAACAACCGATAAGCAAGCAGCTTGCCTTCATAGAATAAGAAGAATGCAGTGCTTCCTTATTTTATGGAAGCGAGGTTTATTATTTTTTTGCTTAAATAATGAACCAGGAGTTGTTCTTACTGAAAAGGAAGTTAGATTCAATAGATAAGCAAAGAGCTCCAATAAAAGACTGGTAATGCCACATATCATAAAATCTTTATTTAGATTAATCCCTAACCAAAGGCAGATTGCCAAATTTGGAAAGGCCATCAATAATGCCAAGCAGACAAAGGAGAGATGACCATAAAGCCTATAAAATGGGCTAGTCTATTCTTTCTCAACTAGATTTCTCTATGAAGAAGAGGGTGTGAAGTAGCAGATGGTTTAGAATTTTTGTAAGTTCTTACTTTAGAAAAAAATTGGAGAGACAGAATAGTTGAGACAATACCTTCTTTAGCCTATAGGAAATCTCTGGTTTTCTTCATCCCTCGTTGGCTTGAAAGCAAGGCAAACGAACATCTTTTATTTTCTATAGTGAATTTAGAGATGAATGAAACCATTTGAGGACATGAAAGCCAAACTTGGATTGACTTTCCTTTGAAAAGTGATTCATGACCTTTCCACGATGAGAAGCATATCAAGGCTTACTAAGTGGCTTAGGAGGGTGAAAAGTAAAGAAATTTCACTTAGAGCTTCAACTTGATCCATCTTTGAAATGGCTCATGAGTTTGAATTCATCCATTAGTATGAAACAATATTTGTTTGCAAGGAGCGACTGAGAGGAGCATCAATTAAAAAAGTTCTCCTACAAGGTACATGAAATCAATGAGTTGGGGAATCCACGCTTCTGGGTCAGACACTGGAATAGAAAGACCAATCACTAAGAGAAAAAATTGATTAGTATCCTAAAAGAAAGCCAAAATCTCCCTACAAGAGTCCTTTGAAGTCATCCGTGGAATGTCCACTTTGCAAAGGGAATTAGTGATCAGCGAGAACATGAGCAGGGACAATATAGAAATAAAAATCCTACACAAGAAGAATTCTTAGATTAGTATGTGGAGATGAAAATGCTTACATGATCAAAGTGGAAGTGCTCTCTTCTATGTTGGAGATGAAGTTCAAAGTTTGCTTGAAATTTGTATCTTTGATAGAGCATTCCATAACCCAAAGAATTGAAGCTGGACTATAGATCTGTCGTTAGACTAATCTTTGATTCATCAATGAAACCTTCAAAAGAACAAGAGTTTTTTTTCCAGGGTGTAGTGATCGGTGGGCGGAGAAGAGAAGTCTAAAGTCTCATACTATGACTTACTCAAGGAAGATAAAGAACTGCATTCCTCCATCCAAGTCCCAATGGTGTGAATATAGAAGTAAAGACTAGAACTTTAATTGGGTGGGGGTGGTTAAGCTATAACAACATTATAGATTTCTTTATCTTTTGTGGTTCAGGCATCGAGGATTAGTTCTGAAAAGGTATCAATGCTTTAGCTAACTAATCTTCGATAACAGCACCTATGGTTTGATTCCTTCTCGTAGGCAACAAATTAGACGGATCGGTAGAATGAATATTGATAGTCTCAAAGAAAAATTCAAGGAAATCACTTTTTCCTTTCCAACCCCATTGACATTGCTTCATGATTCAAAATAAAAATTGATCTAGGTAGATAAACATAAGACTGATATATCTTACTTTTATCAAAATCACTATCTTGGACAAAAGAACCTCTTTCGAATGCTCAAAATGAGTTTCAGATGAAAAGCATGGAGTATTGATTTACCATTCCAAAGCTAATAGTTCTTATTAAGAAGTAGAGGGAATTTATTGCTAGTTGGAGATGCTTGCTTGTGTACATAGATACTCTTAGAGTATGTTGATCATTACATACTTTTAGAGCTAACCACCAAAGACACTAGAAAAAGTAAGGCACACAGCGAGACCCTTCATGAAGTTTTCTATTACTATGTTAGGTCTCTCACATTATTCTATTGCCAGTGGCAAATTGACACAAAATTTGGGCACACATGAGGTTGATGCTACTTGTTAAAGAAAGGAGTGATGTGATGATGATGAGAGTTTTTTCTATCTCACACACACTTGACCAAAAATTGCCTTTGCAGTTGGACTTGTAGGCAAGTTTATGCAATCTCCATAAGAGATCTAGATAATTAAAAGAATTTTTTGACATGTAAACAGAACAATGTCTTTTTCTTTGAAGTTTTGGAGAGAGATATCTAAACAAGGATGGTAGGAATCACATTAAACTTATCAACCATTGAAATCCCTTTCTGGATTATTGATCAACTATCTCTCCAATGCATAATTATGGAATTGGCTTAGATCCAAATATAGAGATAGATGGCATGGTAGAATGTCAATAGATTGATTAGTCATCTTCCTCATCAAAGAGATTGATCATCTCCCTCCCATAGAAGTATAGAGATGCAAAACCTGGATGGATTCAAAACAAAGACTCAAGCTATCCTTTCAATGCGGTTCAACTATTGTATTTCACTATAGTTCAACTATTGCCTTTCACGTGGTCAAATGCAGAGATTCCCTCTTGAAACACTCTAGTGTTGGCTTGGCAAAATATTCCAACTCATCTATCTACCTACGTAGAGGGGCTTATAGAGTCAATAGTAGGTAGGAAGAGAATGAAGCAACATTTCATGCACAACCCACCATTGCTAATGCATAGAGCTTATCATCGGGCTCCCTTTGATTTTGCTTAGCTTAATCTCCACAAAGTGACCCATTTCTAACCACTTTGAAACTTCTTGATTTAGTCAATGAGACTATTACTCAATTGACAAGTTTGCACAAAAGTCAAGTGGTCAGAAGTGATAACTAACTAACTAATAAAAGTAATATCTCTTTTTAGTTTAGTTAGTTTCATTAGTTTTATTATTATTATTATTGTTTAGTTTATTTATTAGTTTAATTTATTATTATTAGTTTTACTAGTTGGTATTTTAGGTTTAGTTAGTTATCAGTTTTAGTTTAGTTTACTTTTTATTAGTTAGTTAGTTTTGTTATTAGTTAGTTAGTTTATTAGTTTATTTATTTAGTTATTAGTTATTAGTTAGTTTATTAGTTTTAGTTATTTAGGTTATTAGTTAGTTATTAGCTTAGTTATTAGTTATTGGTTATTTATGTTTACCTATTAGTTATTAGTTTAGTTTAGTTAATTTTTTAGTTTAGTTTTTTTAGTTAGTTTATTTTGTTTTAGTTATTATTATTTAGTTATTATTTAGTTATTAGTTTAATGATTAGAGCAATAGGGAAAGCCTAGAGGATGGCACCCATCCTGGGCTGCAATAAGTAAGTAGCTCAAGAGGTCGTTTTGCCTCTTGTCCCTGAAGATGGGTAATATGTTCTCAAATAATGTTGTTTTAACTTTCTTTTATAGGGCCTAACTGGCGAATGATCCCAGTCCATGACAAAAAATAAGACAACAAGCGAGCATACCTTTGTTCGCTACTTCTCCACTAAGCACGGAAGTTTCAAGATAACTGTAGGTCGATCGCTACCTAAGAAAACTTTGATTTGATCGACCCCTCATCTCAAAGGAATCTACATCACCCTGACCATAAGGAGAGGTTCACCATGATGGGGGGTAAGGTACTTTAATTCTTTCCGAAATAGAAATAAATGCATAGGGGACCATCCATTTTTTTTCATGCTCCTCACTGAGATTTATGGATTCGCAGGGGCTATTTACCCTACTTAATTTACTTACAATGATAAAGGCCTTATTTTGCAAGCCTTTCTCATTTCACTTCTTATTTAGTAGTCTATAAGTGGTGCAGTGAAGCTTCCCCCGGGGAGCAAAACTACACCTTAGTAAGTGACAAAGGTTCTTCCTTCTATTTATGTTGGAACCTTAACTCTCTGAACATCGAGCTAAGTTATTTTGCATATGTAGTATAATAGAATTTTAGCTATGCCCCGACACTCTCTTAATAGTTAGCCTAAGCATCCTTGCTAACTCAATCACCTCGCCTACTAAAAGAAAAGTTAGTGAGGCTAGGTTAACTCAACCACTTACTTTGACTATACTATAGTGGTCTTTCATTTTTCTTTTTCTGAAATTGAAATGAAAATTCTCATGTTTTTTCATTCATGAAGTGGGTGAACGGTCAAGTCTTTAGTACCATTTACAAAGAAGAACAATAGGTGAACTCACATTTTTTATTTTTCATCATCATCATATATATATGCATATATAGCCGAGCTGGCCTACATTTCCTATTGATCTGAGGAGCAAGGAGAAAAAGAAATCTCTTTTTTTTACTTCCATTTCTCAATCCCGCCTACTCAAAAAATGACCAAGGTTTATGAAAGAAAGGGTTTATGAACCCTAGCCCTGTAAACCTAGACTTGTGTAAAGAGATCACCGTGACACAAACTTATTTTTGACCCATTGGTCCTTCTATCATAGGTGTAATGGATGCCCCTAATTACTAGAGCTATAATAATTTCATAAACACTAGCAATATATGAAAAAAAATAAAGTAGCCTATGTTTGGATTTAACAATACCATACCATAATCAATTGGTACAACATCCCAAGCGACCAGACTTAACATAAATGTAGCAACTAGAGCCATTTTAAAAGGGGGAAATTAGCACTTCTTGGTGAAATAGGTTCTTTTAGAATGAATTTCAAACCATACTATAAGTTGTAACAATCCAAATGAACCTACTACATGGACCCTTTTGACGCGTTGCACAAAAGCCATTACTTTACATTAGTTAACACTAAAAGGCTACTCTAGTAAAAGTGGTAGAATTATTCCAAGTATTTTCTTTGGAACAATGTACATTTTCTAGTTTATTCACTCATGATCGGGACTTGGTTGACCCGATCATTTTCTTTCACTTATGATCTGTCAACCTAATCATGATATTGAAGGATGGGACCTTTGCTCGAAAAACTAAGGATCCCAAGAAGTTTTGAAGATTGTGCATTAATGAATCTTGTTATGTTACTTCGAATGGAATTGGAGCCCACCCCCCACATTTCATCTTGCCCTTGTGATGTAACACACCAACAATGCTTCGAAACTTTTTCAAAGCTCTGTTGTGCCCTGTATTCCAAAATGACTATTTTGTGCAGTTTAATCTATTTCTCGATCCGATCATGTACTTGTTATAAGTGGGATGGATGGTAAATCATTTATAGTCCTTTTCGATAGGGCCTAGATAGGGAGGTTAAGGAAGTAGCACTTGTGTTCATTCACGGTGGAATAGCGGCAAGAGATCATCATAGTTGACATGGTCGAGCTATAATCCCCATATCCATCTCTACTCTTTCTATAATTTACTCCCTTCTCAACTCCTCTCTCTCGATGTCAATGAATTTTAATAATAAACCCATGGATTCCTTTGGTGAAAAAAGAGCTTATACGAGTGTAATAGTGCTACTAGTCTTACTTGTACTTCTCATCTTCTGTTGCCAAAAAAGGTATATGTGTTGGTCAACACGCAAGCTTATATCACCCATTGCCCCTATACATAGTTTGATCAATTGACCAATTTGACTTCACTTTACATATGCATTTTTTTGATGGACAAGCTCTCCTTCAGTGCACATCGATTGATGTAGGAATTTGCATGGTTTCTTTCATTGCCTTAGATTGACTTATCTATATGTATATATTCTATATATAGATAAGTGTTCAAGATTCAGATCATAAAGGATCCTCTATCTAAGAATAGAGTACTAGGGTTGTTAACCCCTTCCCTTTAGAATCCTTTTGGTCTTATTTCTATTCTGCTCCTCTAGTAAGGTACTTGAATTGAATTAGGTTAGTAAGAGCTAGCTTAAGCTTAATTAATGAAAGAATGGAATGATATTCATTAGCCTTGAAATCATCAACAAATATGTTCCCTGATCCAAGTGCCCCTTCTACACCCAAGCAAACCAAGTAGGGCCTGCTCTCACATTTCATTCATTAGAAAACTCCTTCATAATCCATGGAAGGCTTTGGTCTTATCACGATTATTCACCATCGCATCTATGCTCATATAGAGCAAGAATTTGTCCATCTTATACTAAAGTGAAAGGGCATATATATAGTTTCAAGTCTAATTCCATATTCACCCCACATAAGTATGAACCCCAAAGAAAAGGAGTAGGTTCGCCCATCTAGCTCAACTTGTTATGGTGAGAGACAAGAAAACATCATCTTTAGGATGGCATTGACTAAAGCCTTAGCTCAACTAGAAAAAGCTACCTATGTGAAATAGCACAGTGTTTCAGGCAAACATGCATGCAAACACTTGTCTTTCTTAACAACAAAAGTTGAAACTAACCTTTGAAATGAGACAGATGAATATAGAGAAAAAAACTAGGCTTCTTCATAAGCGAAAGAATTACAACCTAACCATTTGTTAAATCAATCAAGAGGCTCCCTAGTCATCTTTCATGCCACTCTTTATGATTCTCATTTGTTTGATGAAATGAAGCTTATTATTCTGTTAGTGAAAAGCTAAGTTCTACTTTAAGTAATGTGGGCCATAAAAGTAGGCAACCAAGAGAGGTAGGCACAAAAAGAAGTGCTTCTAGTCGAGATAGCAAGATTCACTAGAAGACATTCCCCTTGGCCCGTTGGAAGGGAATAGGGATACAAATTTGGATGCCTCATTAGATTTAGATCCTTGATTACTATACAGATGTTGGCTTAATTAGCCTCATGTTCAATTTGATAAATTTTGATGATAACAAACAAATGCTTGGATATTCTCATGAATATTTTAAGTGTTTAGATATATCAATTAGACATATCAATACATCTATAAATTGTTAGAAGAAATTGCAGAATAAAGAATGAGGGATAATGTACTCATGATTTTAGGTTATATGACTATTCTATGAGTTCTTTGGCATGAATCAATTTGTACAACCTAACATACCATTTTAATGAGGTTAATTTATATAAATCTTTATTTAATTAACATTCAATTATATGTTTTTCTACATAGCAATAAAATTGTCAAAGTAATAAATGATCATAACTATTAAGAATTATTTTATTTACTTAATATAATTAGTATTTTAATTTAAGGTTATATGATAACTAACATATTTATGATTATATATAAATTATATCATAATTTTTTAAATGTCACATGTCAAAATTAAAAATATATAAAATTTTGTATTTTAGAAAGGCATTGTTTAATCAAAATTCTATCATTTTTATCTCAAGAGTTCCTTGGATTTTTTTCCTTTAAAATAAGTGTTCATGAACTTTGCATTAAAATTAATTTATTATGATTTTTTAAACATTACCTGATTTTAATAATGGATGCATGCTTGCTTTGAATATATTAAGAGCTACATTTGATTACTTTTGACTTTCCCATGTGAATAGCCTTTTTCTTGCTAAATTTAATATTTGTTTAATATAAATTATATTTTTATTAAATATTAAATTATCACATGATAACATGAGGTTTGTATAATATATTTCTTTGAAATAATTTTTTAAAGACCTTCTTTTTATAAATAGTCATTCTTCAAAGCATCCCTCATTCAAAATTCAAAATCTCTCCAAACTAAGAAAAATATCTTAAATGTTCCTTCAAGTGTTCTAAGAAGATCAAATCCTTGGTTTGGAAGCTTCAACATCTTCAACAAGCAGCTTTTTTAAAATTGAGTTTATTTTCTTGATCTTAATACTTCTTAGTTGTTCATGCTATTTTCACCATCTATTTCATCTTTCTAATTTATACTTTTGGTGGATTAGTCTTTGAACATTGGTTTTAATCAAAGTTTCTCAATCATTTTTTTTTGGTGAAAAAATCTTGTGATAATTTGTAATCTATTTCAATGGCGAAATTTTTAGCTTCCTACAAATTTCTTATTTCTTGAAATATTTCTTTTTTGGTCTTATTTTGAAAGATCATTTATTCTTAGATCTATTTTTAAGCATTTTAAAATAAATTATTTTAGAAATTATTTTCATATTTGCTAGATCTCTCTTTTTAATTCTTACTAATACTTAGATCATCATATACTTATTTTTTTATTTTGTGATCATTAGCATTAATTGAAAGAATCTTTTTTTGGTTAAAATAAATTACTCCTTGCTGAAATTTATTTTATTATGAAAAGAATATTGTGAATTTATTTTGAAATCATTTTGTATTATACATAAATTATAATAACATAAACATCTAGTAAGATCACAAGATATTTATTTTTTTATTAAGTGAGCATTTCCTTCAAATTTTTAAGTTGTAAAGTGATCATTTATAAGTTGTGAGATCACTTTTTGAATTTGATTACTAGTATATTTGTAGAGATTTACTTTATCAATTTATTATTTTGTTTTTTTTTTGTGTTGTAAATTTATTTTGGGGTTATTTTGCTTTGTGGAAAATATTATTGTATTATACTACCCATTATAGGAGAATACTTTTTGTCATTTTTCATTTAGTGGATTCTAGCATGTATAAATTTGGGGTTTATAAAGTAAAATGGTGCTCTTGCATATACTTTATTGTATTTTTTATTTTTTTGCATTTATATATCTTATCATTCTAAAATCAAAATCTAAATCTAATTTTCTATTTAAAATTAAAATTTAAGTTTTGAAAATTTTAATATTAGTCTCATCTTGGGTGCTATAGTGTCTCACAATAGAGATCATGCACTTCTTACGTTCAGAATCTTTATCGGCGGTTCACAAACCATATCCTTTATATATGGTTCAGCTATTAGTTAAATTACGAGAAGGGAGACAAGCCTAAAACTTATTACCATATATGGTTTTACAAGTTCGTTATCATGCTATTTGGGCTTACAAAATGACCCATCTATGTTCTATAATTTGATGTGTGATTTCTTTTCTAATTTCATAGAACTATATTGATTGCTTTCTTCTTTTGATGACATTATTGTCCATAGTCCTTAGGATCACTTGTCACCTAGGAAAGTATGAAAAGATAATGCAATAAAAGAAAGTACTTTTTCGAGACAATGGTTTGCTTTTAGGAGAATCAAATTCTATAACTAAATTAGTAGATGAATCTACTTTGCGATATCAATTTTGCAAATACTAGACTTAGGATTACATAAACCACTATGATAGAGGCGACTTTCATTATACTAGGAGTGAAATTTAGGATTTTTATATTTAGAAGAGTCTTCTCTTACATTATCCTTGATTGGTTCCCCATAGTCTGGGTTCTGACATGATGCTTATGACATTATTTAGAAAGGCTAAATCTATTCATCATGTTATTCAAAGATAGCTTTTACTTGAGCATGATATTCTTTCTCTTCGAGATGCCTAACTCATGTCCATAGAATGAGCTCCAAAGCAACTAGTTGCCCTCTTTCCTAAGTCTTTAGTTTAAGTTTACCTTAGCAATAACAAACTTTACTTAGCTAGCCCTACCTTTAGTAAGAAATTAAGTGACACACTCTTTATCTCTTTTCTTTTTTCATTAATTTTTTAGAAGTCTTTATTTTTTTATTATCTTACTCCCGTTTGTTTCACTTAACACCAACATATGGCTTTCCTTACTTATAGTATAATAAGATTGGTAGGTTGTTAGACTAAGGTGTTTGAAAGATGAGAAGACTTCTTATTAGTTCTCTTACACAACTCAGGTTCTAGTTATGCTTAACACTCAAATATATAAGGAAGAGATGTGATCTATGCTTGGTATATTGAATGCACTTTCTTGAATAATCAAATTTTCCATCCACCTTGAAAGACAAATGAAAGATCAAAGGAAGATGGTAACCTAATTATACAAAAGATAGTTGGATTGGATAGTGGTGGATCCCATCTCGCAGATTAGACTATATTTCATGGTTTTGAAACAAACACAAAGAAGGGGCATATGAGTGATATCCACATTGACTTAGAAATGATCAAAGGCGTATTCAAGGAAAAAAGTTGCCTTTGTATTCTTCTATTTTCACGAGAATTTGATTCCAAAGTTCTTGTTGTGTATATAATATTATAGAAATGATTGGCATGTAGCTCTCCTCCATATCAAAAGAAACACCTAATTTGTAAATTATATATGCATGATATCTTTTAACACGAACATGAAAATTTTTTGATGTTGTATTGATGGAAAGATATTACTAATATATTCAAAATAATAAGTATTTTGCTATTTGGTCAAATCCTCTCCACCATCTTTTAGACTATTTTGGGATTAAGTAGACTTTGTTCAAATGCCACTATGGATCTCCCTTTGTTCCAACATGATAAACTTACAATGAATGAGAGAGCACTAGCTAGGTGCATAGAGATGAGAGCTACTTTTATCAATCATGAAAGAAAAAGAGAGAACTTTCAACAATTTCATGCACAAAGGGGTATAACACCTCGAACAAACTTTCTATAAAGAAAAGGAGTAAGAAGTATATCTACATGAATCTAATCTTGTTTGTTATAGTTATTTGCCTGACACTTGAAAGTTCTTATACACCTTGAACATTCTTTCCAAGAATAAAATGAGTTGGTGTCCTCTCCTTTTCTTTTTAAGTGACTTGAGCTCTAAGATATCATTTACACGGTTTCTTTCTCTAAATCAAATTTCTCAAATGATAACTCAACTATGAGATGTATGGAAAAACAGGGAAAGTATAGTGAACTATTTAGTGACATATGAGTTTATCTTAGACTCTTTAGATTCACTATCCACTAAAGTGAAAGGTAAAGTAAGAAAAGAAATACAAATCTTAATGAGAAGCTATCTAATTCTCTTGTTAGTTAGTCACTCTCATGTCATGGGGAATAGACACGTCTCAGTAATGAGGACAGGGCATCCTTGCTTCTATTTCAATTTTCTCACCTGAAGGGATAATTTTCTTATGTCCATGGAGACCAAAAAAAAGGGAATGAATGGTCAATATGCATAGATCTATCTCACTATTCCCATTTGAAGAAAATACGATTCTTTTAAGCTATATCCTTTTTATGATTGAGAGATACCTCATTCTCACATTTGACTATTCTTGAAAGAAAGGTATAGTGTAATGACTTTATTTGCCTCATCACATAGGAATATATCTTTATCATCATTATGACTCACTACTATGGATCTCCATCATTCTTACAAATGAAAGAAGAACACAAAATGACATAGAGATTCTTGGACTATTAAGAAAATAAGATTCTTGTTGAGTCAAATGGGATTCTTTTTTTTTGAAATTCTTCTTTCTTGTCTTCCAGAGACTTATTGTTAGGTATGGGAATGACCCCAATTCTGAAAATGGGTTTTATCTCACATGATGCTAGGCTCAATTTTCAAATAGATCAAGAAATATATGCATTTTCACAACATGATTTGAAAGTTCAAATCATCCTTCATAACACTCTTTTGATTGTCTCAAGTTTGTCTTTAACTTCCCTAGTTTTGACATGGGTTCAAAACTCCTAGATTAGAAAAGAAAATAAAAGTATTAGTGAATTCATCTATCATAGGTAGTCACTTACCCACATGTCTTTCTCATATCTAAGTTAAGCGGGACAGAATATGAATTGGGTCTCGGTGGGTGGGCTACTAAGCACTAGTAATTTGAAAATCCAATGATGACTAGCGGAAGAACATTGATACAATTTCATCATTCTCTTCATTTCCCTCATCTATGTAGTCCTCTTAGTAGATTCTTCTTTTTTGAGCCCATAAATTCAACATTGAATGATCATCTAAAAATGCAGATCCAAATCAACATGAATCCATGCATTAGAAGCATAGTAGTTAGGCTATATCATACTATAAATTGCCAATTCAAGTACTCAACATGAGCCTTTAGTTTATGGAAGGGTAGATCTGTCCAAGTGAGCCAAATGTACCTAAAGGAAAAGGAAGGGTTTATCTCTCAAAAGCAACATGAGTTGCTTATTGAATCTAGAAATGAAATTAGAGCATATTTTTTCAAGTAGGTTGCCCTCCTTATTGGATGATTAGTAAATAGTCTATATAAGAGTCTAAGTCAATTCTATGCTATCTAGTTCAGGTCTTACCTCTTCCTCAATTTTTGATTGGTTTGAAGAGTTTTAGACTTTCATCCTCAATGTACTTTCCCTCCCAATTGGAGCTTGGATTGAAAGGACTTAATTCCATTCAATGATGAAAGACTAGGAATGGTCTTCTTATGAAATGGAATGTTGATCCAAAAGTGCCCCTACTGTAAGGTTGAGCTATCACTTACATACATATTGATGAAAATCAATGAAAAGGGGTTTAGTAACCTTTTGGTCTTTTGACATGACATGCCTATGGTTAGATGTCTATCCCTATAGTAGAAGGAAGATGAGAGTTTTCATCATCTTCTTATCTATGTCTACTAGTCTAATGTAGGCTAGAATTTGTCTCCTTCTTTTCTTTAAGTCTGTAGCTTCCTTTCCTTAATACCGGTTGAGTAAGGTCCTTTTCTCACCTTGTTTGGCATAGTATCTAAATGTATGGTTTAAGTAAATATAAAATCTTCCTTCATGGCTTCTCTTAAGCCTTTCAAGCGTCGTTTAGCTATCAAATCAAGGATAAATAGTTACACTGTACGAACATAAATCTAGTTAGTGTCCTAAGATAGTATATATTTTAAAATTGAAAGAAGTTCATATTTGGTTCTTTTGAGCTATCCTAAATCAGACTCTTTTGTGTCATCCCAACATTGGCTGCTAACAAGGTATATTTGGAAATGTAGTTAAGTAAATGATTGAGCCATCAACGGGCAATCATCAATCAGTGTATTCATAAGGACCAAAAGGAGAAAGAGCAGGAGGAGTGGTGATGGATTTCAAAAAGATAGGTTATCTTATGATATGCCTAGATTGAAGATTAAAAAGAGCATTTCTCGAAGATTCTAATTCCAGTCATTTATGAAAAAAAAAGCTTTATATTTCTTATTTTTCCTTCTTTATTGAGAAGAATTTTTTGTCTTTCCTTCCTTATATTTTCTTTCTATTTTATCTATTGGAATCCCCATTTTCAAACATCCTTAAAAAAATCCTTTCCTTAGTCAGTTTGGGCATGGGCGGTATTTTAGAGGTTCTTTTTAGATCCCTAATTTTTGTTGGGGATCCAGAGCTTTGGAAGATGGTGCTATCACTTCAATGATGATGAGGCTTTGGGCTCAAGGCTTCCTCGCCGCAAGCTACTCATGACCCCTCAATCAAAACATGGGTGAGGGTCTATTGGATGTGACCCTTTCACATAATGGATGTCGACTCCCCAAAAAATGTCATGTTCAAAATTCCAACCCTTTTTTTCATCTCCATTTTCACTTGACAGAAAAATTTCAAAACAAATCTAACTTCGGAAGGAAGGCTATTGATGGTAGAGGCCATCCAACTATTGCTTCCATCTAGCAATGTTGAGTGAGTGAAGCACCTAAATATGTCAAGGTGAAGCTCCATTGTACATGAGGATCTGTTCTGTCAGCCTTCACATCCTAATGAAAATTCAAATTAGGAGGACTAAAGTAACAGCCATTTTGAGCCTATGATTTGAAAGGGATCAAACGTTGATCCGAAGGGTTTCTCCATAATGTATCTTGTTATCACCTTTTTCATGAACCGGACTTTACAGCGTGTGCGTCTTTTACCATCTTGTTTGGTATTTTGAAAGCTTAGTGACAAAGAGGCTAATGACTCTCAGTCGGTGTGGAAAAAAGAGTATAGACTTCGCTCAATTTGACTAAGGCTAGTTAGTGAGAGTTGCTCTATTAGTTGGATTTATCGTAGGTCAATGCAAAGTTATGGGAAGAAAATGGTTCTACCCGACAAAACACAAAGAGATGCACACAATGAAAAGCGGTGCTAGTAACTATTTTGACACAAAGAGTCTGCCTCCCTTATTAAAAGTCTCTCTCTGCTTATGGTCTGTCAGTGACTTATGATAAATGACTACTCATCAGTGGCAATCTACTCACACTCCCCTTCTCTAACAATGATTCATCATTGCAAAAGGTGAGACATTCTGATCAAACTTTACATTGAAATAGTCAATGTTATGCTCGATCATAAAGAGAGAGGTGGTGAACCCAATAACTAGAGTAAGGTACTAAAGAGGATGAGATGGGAACATTAATCTCACTTACTAAATTCATGTACTATTATGATATGGATCATCCACTTTACTGGGACCATCTTCAGTCTATTAATGCTACTCCACCCATTGCTTAATCTTCATGTATACATAGTAGTACTCATCATAGTAAGCAAGGCTACCATCTCATTTTAAGAAAGAGACATGTCTCTTATCCTTTCCACTAGGTTATGAGTGCATTAAATACATGGATTCTCTTGATGAGAGTAACTATTACTCCTAAGGCATGATAATGCAATGGTGATACCTTCTAGTTAGGTCACAAGAATTTCATGGTTTGACCCATTTCCATTGCATGCAACTGAACCTAGAGGCCTAGGTTTTCTATACAATGTAGTTTGTTACCATATCTACCTATATCGGTTCCTAGCTAACTCCATAAACCTTCACATGATAGAATCAACTATCAAAAGGCCTTCTAGATCTTAGGGATGTCAACAGAATGTAACATATATCAATTGATATCTTCAAAACATCTTGACCTAGTGAAATCAGACATTTTTTTTAGTAAAGAAAAAAATGGTTTACATATACCAGAGATATTAGAAATGAATTTACTAAAAAATCAAAGTTTTCCTGGTAGAGATTTAAATTGAGTTAATCTTTTGGGAGGTTCCATTTCAACTTGGAATTTTTTTTGATTGTTTCAAACTTCGTGATGGATAATGAATTCCAATAATTGACGGATCAAACTCGAATGCAGTTCAATGGATTCATTTTAAATCCATATTTTTGAATTCTGAAAAAATAGTTTAGAGATCACTAAGATCATTGATAACTTGACTTTCACAATGATATATCATTAATGTAGCATTCTAGTTTATGATCTTGTCAAAGATTTTAGTCATCATGCGTTGGTATGTCGCTAGTATTTTTCAATCCAAAGGCATGCTTTCTTAAAATAGATGCTTATTAGGTTCTAAAGGCGTGACATTCATCTTGGGGCCATCTTGATCTAATTATATCCAAATCCATCCATGAAGAGAATATTGAATTTGTTCTTGCTACATCAATTTGGTAAGGGAATTCATCCTTAAGACAAGCTTTGTTCAAATCTCATAATCAACACATACTCGAATTTGCCCAATTTTCTTTGAAATAGGCGAGACTAGCTATCTAGAGAGGATATTTCTCTTCTCAAGTAACTTGACTTCAATGAATTCATCGATAGTGCAGAGTGCCTTGCCACATTGGGAGGCACATTGACAAATTCATCAGAATAATCAAGTTCACACTCTAATGTCATTTTGGTTCATCATACTGCTACAGTATAGAATAACATAGGAGTTACTTTACATCCCCTTATAGGGTACATGTAGATCATTTTCAAAGGAGATATAACATATATGTTGATATATGAAAGATCTCGATGAAAATCAATTGAAATAAGAGTATGATTTAAAACTTCTTCTAACAACTGATGTGTACCAAAGCGTGGTGCTTGAAATATGGGCAACAAAAGATAAGAAGCATTTCATCATCTAAATCCCCTTAGATTGTAAGGTCTCTATTGAGAATACATGCTTATTTTTCACTTGTTGGACTTTCCTATCTGAATCGTCAGAAGAGCTATCGTATAATATGATTTATCCATAATGTCTTATGACTTATGGGATGGCAGTTCTTGGCCTTGTCTTTAAGAAACCTTCTTTTTCCCTTATTTTGAAGACAAGAAAATGGAAGGTTGAGGGACCTACTTATAATTAAAACAAGTAGGAAGAGCCATCAAATGGACTGGTTTGGTTGGGAAGAAAGTACTTAGCATCATCATATACACCAATGTCTCAAATATACTCCTCCACGAGTATATTTAAGACAATAGTGCAAACTATATAGCACCATCTCGTACTCATGAAGCCATGGACATCCTAATAAATCTCAGAAAGAGGTATTTGCATCAATCAAATGGACTTCAATTTTCAAATCACCTAATTTCAATGGAAGGGTAAGATAACCAAAATTTTTCTATCTTTTTTCATTAAAGCCATGATGCATCAATCTGTATGAACATAATTTCTTTGTATCTAGTGATTAAATTTCTAAAGTACGAATTGTTATGATGTTCATTGAAGATCCAAGGTATACTAGGATTCTATTAAGAGTATTACCATAGTCACATACAAAGATATAGTATAATCTATAGTTTTTCATAAAATATCATCATCTATAAAGGTGATGGTAAAGAGGTCTTTGATGGGAAGACACTATTTTCATTAGAATAGGCTAGCAAGCTATGCAAGGACAGCTTGCTTGTGCTGTGAGAAAGCAAGTTATGATTTTTTTCAATTTATTTTCTTCATTGAGTGCAAATATGACACTCATCTCTTTGTTATGCACCTCTCCTTTGAGTCTAGAGATTTGATAATTCTAAACTATAATAATTGAAGTAGAAATGCATTTTATATAAAAGATCATGGGTGGATAAAAAGTTTCAGATGGAAATGTGACTTCACTAAGAAAAATCATGTTTATGATCCATGGGTGGATGAAATGTTTCAAATGGATTCCAAATTCTTAGTTTAGAATCTCACTTCTTTCTTTACTCTTGCCATGCTTAGTTTCGATCCACTCTGGTCAAGCTGTTTCAAATGAACCTTGCCAATTAGCTTTTGGAGATCAGGTTCTCACTCCCAGTACAAGTGGGAATTCTTCCCAGAAATCCCTTCTCATTGTCTTGTCTTGCTCCCCTAATGTGATGCTTGTCCTTTTGATCTCTTTCTCGTTGCTTCTCAAAGCTAAGATGCCTATTGAGTTTCCTAAGGAGAGGAGGTATATACCAGCTCGACTGAAAGGAGAGAGTAGAAAATGAGTTCTGTGACTAAGAGATTGGGCTATCGAGTAGTCTAAGCAAGTGTCAACAAAGAAGGAAAGCCTTCCCCCAATCCATAATTTTTAAGTGAAAGAAGATAGATGATTGAGAGTCACAGGATTTTAAAAGCACCTCAATAGCTTCTTCAAAAGTCATGATAGATATAGAGCAGTTACCACTTGTAACCTCATTCACCAACTAAGCTAGGCCATGAGTTTGCTTGCATAAGTGCATGAGCAGAAGTGGAGCCAGAGTTTTCCCTCGATATGAGATATTAGCAAGATTAGCTACACACCACCCAACTTACCTTAACCTAGGAAAGTGACTTCGATAGGCCTCCTTTCCTTCCCCCTTTGCTGTTCGAAAGATGTCTAAGGCTTAACAAAGCTAAATGTATGATTTAGAGCTCTCATCCCATGACCACTTGCTTATGAATACCAACATCTTTCCTTCCTTCATCAAGACAGTCGGATGGTACTTGGTTGTTCCCTAAAGCATTTCACATCCATCCCTATGCTTCATTCAATCAAAAAATTTCTCTAGGCTTCTCGCCTACTCCTACTCTTTTAACTTCTATTTTTTGCTTCACCTCTACTTGTCATTTCCTCTATAAAGTGTACAAGAAAAGTTATCACTTGTCCTCATGTTAACATCGAGCCTACTACCTAGGAGAAGAAAGAGCTCAAACTTCGATGGAGCTTGGTATTCTTAGATCGACTTTTCAGGTCAAGGATTGAGTTTATGGATGCAAAAATCTCCTTGCTCCTCATTGCTTAAGAGTTCTTTCTTCTTGCACATGCTAGCTTTCCAACATTAGCTTCTTCTGAGCTCTAAACATGGCATGAAAAATGAAGCTAATTTGGTATGGACCAACTCAGCACTTACTTTCATAAGGTCAAAATGGCATCTATGTAGTGCATCATTTTCACTCACCGTGAACAAGTTAGGTTGGATGAAATTAGTAGTTAATCACTTGGAACCTTAAAGAGTTCTAACTCATATACCATAGTAGAGTTGTTAGTTCCAGTGTAGTGTACCAGTATAGCTTAGTATTTATCTTGTTCATGCCAAATATAACACTGACTAGAGATAGAATAGGAAAGGCTATGTATAAAGAGGCTCTTTCGTAAGGAGTCAACCTTCTTCTACATAATGTAAGAAGAATCATGGAAAGAAAGATAGTATGAAGTCTTATGGAATGTTATTTGAAGGGAACAAATCCTCCCATGAACTAGAATACCATCTTTAGCGAAAAGGACCTATTTACACCTTAAAATAATCATCTAACCATTTTTTGGACCTTGGACCCTTATAGATCAAAAAATTGAAAGAATAGGAAAAATTCACAATGAGCTGTCAAAGCATTGAACTGTAGTGCCCTCCCTTCTCAATGTATCTATGAAGAAATCCAAATGTGAATAGGTACTTACTTGAACTAATAGAACATAGTTTGACTATGATCCATTTTCTATTTCAATTTTCTTATCTTTGGTATATATAATTCATAGAAAGTTATATGTTAGAACTATGGATTGCAATCACTAGTAATTCCTTAACTAGTGAATCTTCACATCTTAGCTAATGCCATTTTCTTTGAGGTACTCAAAAATCCTAGGGTAATACTTAAGTGAACAGACCACAGGTTGCCTTCATTGCACCAAGATAGCTTTTGATAAATGGGTTTGTGGTGCAAGTAGTCATCTTACTACTCTTTTCCTAAAGATCATTTTCCCATTTCGGATGCTTCCACTCCTATTATGAACAAATGTACCTTTCTTGCAAGTATAGATCGTCTTGATCAAGCTTACCAACTCAACTAGAAATGATAGCTACCTTTGAGCTATCAACTAACAAGAGAAGAAGCAGGATCTATCTATCTTCATATTCTATATCTGAAGAGTATGAACTACTAGCTAGTAGGGTAACTTTCCTTTTATGTCATAGCCTGTATCCTAAATTTGATAAGTAAAGGGGGTTATGGGGTTTCCTGGTGGATCACCATTGCTACATCGATTAGTGGTGGAAGTCGTATAAGCCCAATTTCTTTTTTCTTTTGACAAAGAAAACTATCGCCTTTTTCTCCCATTCTTCTATCTCACTAGTATGAAGTACATAATATGTATGACCGTTCCAACACAGGCTAGGTGCGGGTTCCCCACCAATATAACTAAAGAATCTACATATTCCTCAGTTATACCTCATTCTCTTATGAAGACAAAAGGTTCCCAACCCAACTCAAAGGATTGATCGCCCAACACAATAGTTAGCCATATTTAGTGGCCTATTCTAGAATACGATCTCTTGGGTTGTCAAAGCTTATGGATGGTAAAACGACTGCCCTTTTGAGGTGGAGGTGTATACACATAATTGGAAGTTCATCATGTTCATAGATTTAGCTTTGTTTTGAATCCCTTCATTGAAACTTGGTGCTAGCTCATGAGATAGCATTCTATACTTTGAAAATGAAAATAAAGGTGACCAAAGGAAGCATTACATTGATTCTCTTTTAGATCTATGTATAAGACAGATGCACCTTAATGTGAAAAATGAAATGAATTGAATACAATGAAGTAATGGGGTTCCATCTTACACAATGAGACTATGGATTTGGCTCCCTTCACCTTTCTTTAATTAGAATAGTAGATCTTTCAAGCAAAAAAATCTGGATCAGGTTATTGCCCATCTTTGTCCATTTAGTATATCCTCACCACAAAACAAGATCATATTGAGAAGAAACTTTGAGGGAGATAACATTGGCATAGACACTTACTAGAATCTATCGTGAACTCAACAGAAGAAAGTTAGCTTTCTACTGAGTGAGCATGAATAAGATTGGACGCACATTAGATCAGAGCAAGCCCAATGGCACAGACACTTACTAGGATGAGGCATAACATGAACCCGTCTCTAGCTACTCTAGTAAGCACCTTAAAGCTCAATTTTTTTGGGGGAGAAGACTCATAAGTGTCGCATTTTGAGAGAACAAAAACTCTAACTTTACTAAGTCTAGCTAGGCAAAGGGTTATCACGAAGGAAGTGGTGGTTTAGCCAAAGTAGAATGTGCAAGGGTTGGATTCATCGCTCTTAGAATAGCTTTGTTCCAATCAAAGGCCAATCATGCTTATCTTCTCCACTAGATCTACATAAGGCACTAGTGGGTCTATTCCAATCTTTCTTATTCTTTAGGTTCTATTGGTTGCTTCTCTATAGATGAAGACATTCATGAAGTGGATGAACTTAGTGAAGAAGGGCCTAAGGAACCCAACCCATGAACTAGATTTGAAAGAAAATACCTTCGGTTCATTGACTAAGGCTTCACTAGTAGAAAAATTTGCATAATGAAGAATACCCACAAGGTGGTGCCAAATGAGTCTTTTCAAAGCCAAAAGGGCAAGTAAAGATTCCATCACTCAAACTATCTTATGAAGGTGAAGGTTGTAATATGGAATGTTAGGGGGTGAAACATAAAAGAGAAAAAGAAAGAGTTGAGAAAAGGTGACTGGTAGAAAGATCAACTACTCAGGGAATTTTGAGAATTTGAACTATTGAGACAAAAGTGAGAGAATCTATATAATTCAAAGAATCTGGAGTGTCCAATCCCACATTTGATTGATTGCCTCTTCTACCTCGAAGACACATTCAAAATCAAGTTGAAGTAGTCCAATCCTGAATTAGATCTTTTGGACTCGACTTAAGAGGATCAAACAAAAGACAGTGCCATGTTAATGCAATCGCAAGATAAAGAAGTAGCGATCATAACATGAACAAAAAGATGATTTTTCATCACTTTTCTCATATTTTGTTGGGACTAGTCAAATGAAAGTGGAGATTGAATGCTAGAAGGCACAAATATGAACTATGAGCATAGAGCATAAAGCGAGCGAGTTGTGTTCACTTAAAGCTTCACTTCATGTTTTGTTTTTGAAGTGGGAAATGTTACAAGGAAAGAGATTTCAAGACATAGCACAGTCTATAATGAGAGCAAGATGGGGATGGAAAGGGTTACCCCTTTCCTGCAATAATGAACCAGCCAATCTAGAATTTGAGAAACCATAGCCCCAACAATAAGTCCTTAGCAAATATAAAGATGTGAAAGCCCAACCAGTGAGTGAACTAGTGAAGAACACAAATCCATAACATGCTTAAGGCATCGATAATCCAAGTATAAAGTACGACCCACTCCTTTTTGCAAACCATGGAGAGATTGGGGTTACATCCTTAGATGAAGAATAGGTGGCCCCACTCCTTCATGTGTACTATCCTTTCATGAAGCGTTGTGTATGGCGCCCTTTAGTACCGAAGGAGTAATCCTATCATCATTTTTCTTTTAGGCTACCTAACACCTTATTTGTTGCTTCATTACAGTCACTTTTTGTTAATTATTTTTCTTTCACAGTTTATGATACTTGAGGTTGCCCTACTTACTTTATCAATTGATATACTTCACCAATGAGAATGAGTGAGTGAAGGGCTTCTCATTTGATTCTCATTTTCTGAACAAAGGCGCGGAGCATTCAACTTGTAGAATAAGGAAAAGGGGTAAGCGTATTGTTTGTTTCTATTCTTTTCAGAACGTCTTCACTTCACGTGTCCTTATCCATAGCAATTCTTGTTCAATGTAGATTTGTTAGTTCCTATTTAGATGATAGTAATTGAAAGGCTAACCCATTGATCCAAGGAAGAAGAAGTGAACCTTATTTCTTTCAATCATCTCTTCCCTTCTCATGATGATTTCCAAATGGCTCTCATAATAGCCTTCCTCTCCATGGAAATCTTGAATCCATAAAATGAGTTTGCTTCATGGACCTCTTGCACGCCTTCTTTTTTTGATGGGGAAGACATTTGAACAAGGAGTGCGATTGAATGAGTCAAAGTGGAGGACCTTGCCATATAGAAGACAACACTTTTGAGTTAGATATTCTCGAGTTTGATCTTGGATCAGTAGCAGTTGAGTTTTGTTCACAACCATCTCAGACTAAGTAACAATTTTCCATAATGACCTTTCCCCGAAGTCCACCTCTGCATAGAATAAGAGATGAATATAGAGAATGATGGTCAAACATATGGATCAACGAGTGTACACCCAAGAGATAGATAGGTTATCACTATCAAAGTAAGGGGCATAGTAAATATATACAAAGATGGGCTTAGTTACACTTCGGGGGCTTGGATTTGCTTTTCATCATTTCTCTACTAAGCAAAATAGGAAAACTATAGACACTAAGGTCAATGAAGTGCGTTAACACCATTTACATTTGACTAGTGAAAGCTTAATCTCATCAATAGCTCTACCAACTAGGAGTTCAATCTCAACTACACTAAATGAGGATTGAATTGAAGTTGTAATGCCCTAGGTATGAGTGCTAAAGAATCTGTGGCTAGCTCTATTAATGATGTTATAGGTTATGGATTTTTATGATATGTCACTACCCCTATCTAATTCTTTTAAGGCCTTTGCAACCAGCTTCTAAAATAAATGGGTTCCAAACCTTTCTGGAAAGAAAGAGGTCTTGCCTTCAACTTAGAACATAACATTCCTTCCCCAAGACAAAGTTGATATCTTTCATAGCATGAGTTGATCCATTTATTTCTTGTTCGAAAAAGAAACTAAAGAGATAGAAACACATCTTATAGCATTCTATTTCCTCTTTACATAACCAATGATGGATGTACCATGGAATGAATCGAGAAACCAAAATGTTACCAATCAGAGCTCCCCTAGCAATTATAGCTACTCTGACACCCATTGATTATTATTTCCCTCCCTGAAAGATACTTATATAAAGGTTTTATGAGTTGGGGGTTTTCTTTTATACAATCAATATGTTCTCATAGTTCTGCTTCTGTATTTTTAATCTCTAGATCCTTGATGATTATGTCCACACACTCATCAAGGCTCACTTTAGTTTGGTCTTGGGATCCGAGATGGTATTTTTGTTTCCTCATAAAAATGATGTAATTGCTCCCATATTAAGTCAGTTCTATTAGTCCCTCATCGAAGAAGGTTGGGAAATTTCTTTAGCAATCTCACCCCCCAGGGTTGTAATCTTCGCTCCCAAGGGATGTGATCCTTTTCTCTCTTCCATGACGGAGGAACTACTAGGGCGATTGGGCATTTTGACTTCATCAGAAAAGCTGAGAGAGAGCTTCATCAAGATTTTGAGCTGGATGACCTTTCCACCCAATTTTATTCCTTCATGCAATTCACATAGAAGTTTGGCCAAATTAAACAAAAGAAAGAAAAGAGTGCTCGATAAGACCTCCTCCCATCTAAGTCTCAAGAGAATAAGAGAGCACTTCTCCATAATCATGGAAGGATCAAATCCTAGCATTAGATAAAAAAAATAGTAGAAGGATTACAAAGCAAATGAAGAAGACTCAAAATCGCATTCTCATTTCTAAATTGTAGAGAATGCAATTTGTTTTTATCTTATGAACATAACATGACTTGAATATGAACTACGATTTAGATCAAATCTAATCAAAATTTGATTCCCTTTTCTACTTTTAGAATCAAACTATTGTCTTTTCTTGTTGTTTTTTAAAAAAGCACTCCTGGATATGAAAAAGTGGATCAGGTAAATCTACTAACTATTGAAGCTATTGTTCATCATGATGATAGTGATTAGCGAGATGTCTTACTTTTATTATGCAACATCTTTTCCATATTCTCCTTCCATGACATGCTAGCTCCAACTCAAAAGAAAATCTACTAGTAATTTGCATCCACTGTGATGGGCACCCCCATCCCCATAAAAAGAAGGATTCCCAAAGTAAATCCCGATGCACGCTATTTTTATAGGAGAGAAATAAATTCAAGAGTCAGAGTCTCTTTTACCCACTTCTTCGATACCTACCCATAAGATGAAGATTCCTTATCCTCTCTTCCTAGTTGGAAATGGAAGACTTATGAGGTCATGATAAGAAGAATTCATTGTCAGTAGAACGGATGAGGAGAGCTTTCCTCAGCAAAGAGGCAAGAGCTTAGCTAGGATCTTTTTTGGTTTAGCCAATTGAGTTCCACTTGCAAATCCCATAGCTTAAGAAAGGCCCACATAGGGATGGGAAGTCACAAGAATAGGGGTATCTAGAGGAGTAATAAATTTGGTTGATCTAATAAAAGATGGTTAGATGGATAAGGTGGGCAAAGTATCTTATAATCTCAACCGCAACATAAACATTTGTAGTAAAGTCTTCATGAATTAGTGGTTAGCACCATAAGAAGCATATCAATGAGTTTCATACCCCATTTTCTTCGTAAGAGAGGGCTTAATCTTGTAGAATACCTATCCATTCATTGATAAAGTTAGTGCCTTTTCCTCTTACTCAACCACACAAAAATGACATTCTTTTGATGGATGCGATGTAATTAGAAAAGTCTTCAATGAGATCTTTGCTAGCATCTTCTTAGAGTGTTCTCACAGGTTCAGGAAAGGAAGATTAGAAATTCTTTTTCACATGTACAGAACTGGGGAGATGTTGACCAACTCATTCAAGCAGATGTCTTTGGTAGAGAAAGTATATCCACTCCATCATGCTTCTAATTACTCATGCATGAGGTCACTTTCTTCTATTAGCATTTAAGGGAAAGGAAATAAGCTCTTCAACTTGAATATTAGCAAGTGAACAACTTCTAAGTAATGAAAAGAGTTTTGGAAATAAGCTTTCCTATAGCTCAGCTTACCTCGATCCTAGCCCCATTAGTGTATGAACATGAAATGATTAAAATTAGAAAAACTTTAACATCTCAAGAATCAACTCCATAGAAGAAAATAAGCAAACTTGGTTGTACTTCGATGGAACTAGTGATACTATAAACTCCTCTTTGCTATGTAAGCACTAATTGAAAGCACTTATTCCATTACTCAACAACTACTTGGGCCTCTTCCCCAATGGCACTATTCACTAAAGGCTCAAAGCGTAAAAGCATATGCTTTGAGAGTCAACCTTCACCCTAAAACCCATCTTTCTTGCTCAAACCTCAAAGATCCCTCAAATTTTTTAACATTGCCCTCAACATGTTTATTGTTCATTTTCTCCTACAAAATTTATTTTCATTTCTTTACTTATGCACCTTATGTATCAAAGCGATCCTCTACATAACCCATTTCTTCAAATGAGTAGTATGCCCTTCAATGCATTCTTTCTTTTTGTCTATATGTGTAAAAATTGTGCCTTTCAACACTTTTTGTTTCTAGTTGTAAGGTGTTTGGTAATTGAATTTAGTCAAAATGAATTAAATGGAGAGTTTATCTTTTTTAGTAGGCTTTATTTTAAGTCAAACAAGCTTTTCTTCTACTCTATGTTCCAAGGTTGCCTGGAGAGAAAAGACAATAAGTTTGCAATAAGAGTTTGAACTTGGAAATTATGTCACTAATTTTCTCTTAATGTTTATCAATTTTAGTTCAATTCTTTCATTGTACATTTATGATTACATAGAGAAAAAGAAAATGTTGATGAACCTTGGAGTTCTATTCTAGAGTTGGAGGTTTTAAGGACCAATGAGATGTATTGCATATATAAATGAATACATCATGAATACTTAGCCAAAAGGAGCTCTAATGACACATGCTTGAAAGCTAGACTCTCTTAGTTGTTATCCTACAATTCTCTTCTTCTCTTCCACCATCATGTTGTAGGCTCTTTGAGATGAAAAATGACCCGAATTCTTTTAGTTCTCTTTTGGGACCTAATTCCCTTACTGATGTGAAGCAAATGAATTAGAGTAGCTCTTCTTATGGTTGGATGCTTGAAAATTGGACAATCAATGCTTTTCAAGATGTCTTAGTTTCCTTTTCTTCAGTGGTGAAACTTTTCCTGTATAAGAAACATAAATATGATTCTTAATGAAGAAACTATTCAACCCATATGTAGGTCTAATCTACCATCATTGAGTATCGATCACTCACCCAGTAATACTTAAATAGAAATTCTCCATCCATAAAAAGGATCATATTTTATAGAATAAATGGTGAAATTACTTCACTGATCTGGACCTTACACTTCTCCTTCTGCTACTCATCACAGTGAATCCACCTCCCCAACCACTTGACTAGGTTAGAAATTTTTACTGTAAAGGTAATTTTAGAATATTGATCCAAAATATGAAAAATCCTACTATGTATGAAGCCTATGAAAAGTAGAACACTCCCCACACCCCTGAGGTGTGGAGCAAAGGAAATGGTCTGCTAATTGGACCACGGAGAGTGAGGTTAGTCACCATAGTTCTAAGAGAAGGATGAGTTGAAAAGTAAACTAAAGATAAATAACAAATGAAATGAAGGATGACTTACTCTCTAGGCATCATCTCTTACTAGTAAGAGCTACAATTGATAGATAAGAACATAGTGTCCCATGAACCTTTGCTTCTAGGCTACAACTTCTCTTAACATTCCTTCATGACCTTGATTTGACCTAACCATCCACCACTAATTGGATCGGTTGACCAATGCACTCTTTGATAGAAGAGTGCTTTCTTCTTCCTTTTCAAGTTGAAAAGCAAGACTTAGAGCCTCCCAGGATAGTCTTGAAGAAGTGATATAGAAGAAAGAAACACTTATCTACTCATATCCGAATTCAAGTAAGTGGCGTACTACTTTTATGTTCTGACTATCCATAAGTATAGCTACTTCATTTAAAACTCTATTTCCCTTTCAGATAAAAGATAGAATATTCTATTCCACATGGGAAATTGTAGAAAATGTATTTCTTTACTTCAATTCAATAGGTTAGGTTTTTCTTTGGATATCATCTTGTCATTCTTTATGGACTAGAAATAGAGTATATGATTTTCTTCAGTATTCAATATGATTAGGAAACACAAAGAAGTAGCTATATTGTTCTATATAGCCTATATACTTGATTAAAAGGAAAGTCTATTATATCCTTTCGCCTCTCCTTTTAGTCGAATTGGTATATACCTCCTCTCTTTTCAAATTCTCTTTTCCGTATAGCCTATATTCTTTTTGAATTCTATTATATCCTTCCTCTCTGAAGAACCACACCATGTCAACATTTCTTCCAAGGAAGAACATTACAGTTTTGGGGTTTTCTATCCCTTTGAAAGCAATTGGGAAAGGTATCACAAAGGCAGGTCAAGAAGGCTATTGTACTCAAAAAAATTTGGTCTGACAAGTAGGTTTTCAGAGTTCAGTCCCACAGTGAAGGAAGCACTCATTATTATGCCTCTCTAATGAGCCTTTCATCACTTTGTTGACCTGTACTCCTCTAGTGAACTACCAACTACCCTCTAATTCTTTCTCTTTTTTGTGTTTCTTTTCCAATAGATTAATGATGAGAGAAAAGACAATAGTGCAACCACTTTTCTTGCAAGGAAGACTAAGCAGCCTAGATCTATTACTTTTGGCAAAAGGGGAAAGAGTAGGTAGAAATTCATCATTGCACTAATACGAGTGTAATATATCTTTCTTGCTCTTAAGAAAAAAAGAACTTTGGCAAGAACAGCTTCTATGCCATCAACATGTCAAGCAAATTTTACTTAGGTGAAAAATGAAAGATCGAAGTCACCTAATATCAACTCTACCTTTCATTTTGACACGTACAATAAGCTTTACCTTTCAAAGATCTGAGCTTATAGCCTTTTGCTCTATCCCCTCGATCGAGCCCTTTCCAGACTTAAAGTATTTCTTGAAGCCACTTTCCTATCTTCCTTGGGTCTGCTTTGAATGATCATTTCTTTCACTCTTCCAAGGTGGATGAAGTACTTCAATTCAAGTCTTAGATGGAAAGAACCTACGCGAATGGAAATGCATTGATTTGGGACACTTCTTCTCTAATTTAGCTTTCAAGTGGAGAGGACTAGAGTCATTTATGTGAACCCACTATTAGTACATTTTGAGTAAATTCCGTTCTTGCAATAGGGGTTCTAGTCTACCTTTTGATCTTAGAGGCTTTAGTTGCCATCATTTCTCTAGTTCCATTTTTAGAGCTTAGAGTTCTTGTCACAGCTACTCATTTTTCTTGTCTTGTAGTGAATGAAGAAAAATTGGAACTAATGGGCAAGGCTGGTGGAGAGTTCTGTAAACTCCACCTCACTAATGAACTGAAGAATCGTAAAAAGTTGTTTGATAGATTCTTTATAGAAAAGGATTGCCACACTCACTTGCTTTAAAGAACTTCCTAAATAGGTTCTTTCATTGACATTAAAATATTGACATTGCTCTAGGCCCAGAAAATGTGTTGTCTTCTCCAGTTGAAGGTAGCCATGGGTTTATAGTGGAAGTTATGGGGGAATCAGTCAATAAAAGAATAGAAAGTTGTTGCATGATATGGTGTTTCTGGTCATAGAATAAAAGAGTGAATAAGTAGATCGAACTCCAAGCAAAGTTTTAAGTGATAAAGTAAATAGATAGATTCTCCCCCTTTGTTTGCCAAAAAGATGCTATTTTGTTTCAACTGTGCTTGAAAGATAGAGGCGCTAAAATTGGTAAGCCCCATTGTAAATTTTAGAATAAACAGAGTGCTCTTCTCTAACATTCAATTTGATTTGGGTAGTAAGTTCTAGGGCAAGCCAAGAAGCTAAAGAAGTAAGCAAAGCAAGAGCTCTAGAGAAAGTGAAAGCAAGCAAGTAAAAGGACAATGGGCTCAGGATAACAGGACTATTTTTGAAAGATATACGGTGGGTACAGGTGGCTAACCAAATCAATCATCTTGGTCCCATTTCAACCTTTTTCATCTATATAGTCATAAGCATTGGATGTTGTAAACGCACAAGAAAAACACGTTAATCAATGAATCACTTTCAATCTGATCTAGCAAGAAATGCTTTCCAGATAAAGTCAAGAAATAGACAGTAGATTCTTTCTTAATTGTCCCAAAAATTGGACTTATGCCAAGAAAGATGTAGTATCCAGTTGTAGAGAGACACATCATAGAGAACCCAAGATTCCATCGAGGGATTAGGATCACAATGCTTCTATAGGCACTCATAAGTTAGATTAGGTAGTGAAGGAGATATTTCAAAGTAGAAATTAGTTTACCGTATTTCAAAGTACAAATTTTCAAGTAGAATGGCATTCTTAGTGAATGATTGTTCTAGTTGTTCATTTGACAATCGAGGCTAAATAAATGGTATAGCATTTTGAGTTGGTGAGGGTGAGCATCATCATTCCCATTAGTGAGGTGATATTGATTGCTTGAGTAATGGGAAAAGACCTAGTCCCTGAAAATGCTCATTTATTGGGGCATATAATTTTCCTTGGGACTTTCTTTGGATGTTGAATGATCTAATCTATCACTCAATCCTCCTTCAATATAGCCTTTATTTGTGAAACAAAATCCTTCCTTGAGTTGAGAATATCTCAAATACATGGTGCACTTCTCTCTGCAAGGTTGTCGTTGCGTTACTATGTGCCAACTTGGCTTTGTAGTCCTTTCTATGTTTCTTTCCACAACTGTAGAATCCCCATATCTTCTACTTTTTTTCTTTTCTAGCACTCGATGTCAGTCAGGAGAGAGGAAAGGTAACTTGGTGAGACTAAAAGTGAATGTGGAGTTTATCACTTTTCTTGGGTTATACCATTAGCAACATAATGGAAAGCTAAGGTGAGTACATAATAAAGTCCCCATAAACAAAAAAAGAAACTAAAAAAAAGAGGAAATAGATAAGAAAGATGATAATATTTACTAGGACTCTCTCCATTGCGTAAGAAAAAAAGAGCTAGCTGAGATATGAATCTCAGGATTCCTTGAATGTGAATGCATCCTTTCTCAGGTCTATTCTTTATGAATTAGCCAAGAGGAATGCCAGATCCAAAAAAGCCCTTGTAATAGACAAGTCACTTGGTCTCATAAGTAAATTGACCTTACTCTTGCTTGGCATCATGGTTGAGTTGGTAGTCGATTATGTAGGGTTGAAGAGCTAGCTGAATAAAAAGGCTAAGTAATGGTCTCGAGGGTTGGAAAGCATAGTAGCACTAGAGCCTTCTGACCAATCCTAACACATAGAAAAGAGGATAGTCAATTTTTTTAGGCTGAGAAAGTCCTCTATTTCTAGGCAAAGTGAGAACAAAGACATCTATGCTAGTGACCACTTCCTCATAGACCAAAGAAAGAAATGGATTGATTTGGGAGACAAATCATAGATGAAGAGTAACAAACTCTAGTGAGAGGTACCGAGTTAACAACAACTTTCTAATCCTCCTCAAAGCATCAACCGCCACTTGAGAAAACTTTGCATAAAAGCCATCACCATTGGAGACTTCTTCCTTCAAATTGGCGGTGAACACAACCTTGAAGCTCATGCAAACTAAGTCTGAATAAAAACACCTCATGTTCGTATATTTATAGGAAAATGGCTTGAAATTGCTATTGATCTCAAGTCTTTGATAGCATCATCTCTAATTAGCACTTCATCATAAGTGGTGCACCCATTTGTCTTGTCAATCTCCATAATTAAATTTATAAAAGCTCTGCTCTGAACAACCAAATGAAAGAATCTAGTACTATTATCATCTGGGTGCAACTAATTGATTCAAGATTGTTGTTTCTAATGCCTTCTCCCACAGAATGAGTTTCGGGCTCAAAGGATCATGTATTCTTTGATCCTAGATGGATGGATGCAAGGACCTCAGCCTTCTGCATAGTGAATTTGCTATGGTGAGAGATGACCAAATCTATGCCTACTCCATGGCTTTAAAGCACTGCTTATTTTTCTTTTAATTTCTAGGCAAGCTCTACAAATTTTGTTCAATTCTTGAACTAAACTTATAAGCCTTCACCATTTCGCTAGAAAGTTGAAGTATGATGACCATTAGTGAGATTGAGGTACATATCAATTAGTTAATAAAGCTTTATTGAGCTAAGTTCCCAAAAAATTCATTGAGAATTTGTAACAACTAAAATCCCTATGAGAATTCACAACTGAAGATTGATCAATGTCCACTCCAAATTAGATAAATAGCAACAACATTATTCACCCACAACCTAAACTACAACAATAGATAAGAGACTACCCCACTCCATAATAAAATGATAGAAGAACCACTGAACTTTTTGGAAAGCAAGCACTACCATCGACAAAAGTGAAGTCATCCATATCTGTTGGGATGCTTTCTATGTATATGCTAAAGAAAGAAAATAGGCTATTGCAAATTTCATTCGAAAAAAAGCAGTGAAGTCATGCAAGAAACCTCCATGCAAGGAAAGCTGATTCACCCTACCATTGAATATCTATAGCCGGAGAATTACTACTTATGGAAAGTTAGATCAAATGACCCCATAAAAGAATCAGGCTAGGGCATTCTATGCGATTGTATGCTTGCCTCTGATAAAGTGAGCCCATTCCAAAGTAATAACTTATGAATATGTGGAATACCACACATTTAGACGCAATATGATACGGATGGTAATATCTTCTCTTGTCACCCGATGGATATCTCTTTTTTTCCTCATTAAGAAGAATGTGGGAAGATCACTATGCTATGACACACGTAAGAAAGAATAATTGGCAAGGCCTTGATAAGACTTAGAAATTGCTTGATGAAGGTCTACCAACCAAACATGGTGGCAGCCAGTAATGGAATAGAGGAAGAAAACTCACTTTGATAGTTGTGATTTTCCTTTCATGAGGAATTATTGGAATTACCAAGAGAGAAAGTTCCTGCCGAAAGCAATCCAAGCCTCCCAAAAAGCGAGGAAGAGGAATTAACACTATTCTTCTTATTTCTAATAGCCTATTAGGGATTCAAGTAGTAGGGAGAAGTCAAAGATGGGTTCTACCTCTACCAAGGATAGGTAATGTCAATGTAACTCACTCTTGCTATTGCTAATCAACTTCTTATTATTAAAGTAAACTTGGTGGCAAACAGATTATTCTCCTTCTTTGTTCTAATCATGCTAACTTCTTAGTACTATGTAGCCATGTAGGTATCTTATAGCCTTCTTTCCTTGCTGCACTCATTCACTCCGGAAGTGACTATGCTTTGCCTTCTTATGTTTAGGAAGACATTTGAATTTTTATTCTACCTAATTCATAGATGCTTAAGGGGAAAAAAAAGTCTTTTTTCCTTACTGTTACATTCCTTATTTCATTTTAAAAAAAGGCACATAGTGAAGAAAGAGGAAAATGAAAGATATCTAACAAAAAGCTACACCCCAAAAATTTTTTTTGATTTCCCACATCGGTGAAAGAAAGACTCTCTTACATGATTCAATCCTTACTTTGAAAGCTTTTCTAAAGAGATCAACATTGATTATGTAATTAGAAATATCATAAGAGAAGAAAGCACTACTTCTTTTAGCGCTACTGTTACTCGTAAGTCAGTCTTATGTAATGTCTTATTTTTGCTTTTCCTAGCTACACTGCTGCATCTATTCCATTCTTCTTTATTTACTCAAACTAGTAATTCCAATTCAAGTTCGACTAATTCTACCAAGAAATTGAATTCTCATTAATGTGGCATGAGGATTGGGTTGGGATTCAATCTTCTTTCTTATCTTCTTTTGGTATTTAGAGGCTACGTAAGCTTTTGGTTAAGCTGCTCATCCTTATATGATACAAGCCATGACTTGGATTTGATATCACTACCTATCTATATAGATAGTGGTCACGTCGATATAAATGAGAGAAGAGATTGGTGGATAGGATCTTTGATTCCTTTCTATCTTGTGCCCTTCGGTGATACAAAGAAAATTCAAAATAGAAAAACATTTTCACTTTAGATTCACCCATAAAGTAAAGTTCTATAATGGAAAGCTTGTTAATACCAACACTAGGTAAGAGGGTCTAGCACCTCCTCTTCCCCAATAACCATCGGGAAAACTCTTGGAAAGACCTACATGGTTCGCTCTTATCCAAGAGGCCGCTCATTTTGGACCCCACTAGACACCTAAGAAGACACTATTGGAGACCCAAGCCCCTATAGAATGACTTCTTGAAGATGGAGAAGATTCAAAATTGAAATCTCAATCTAATTGCCGTGAATAACAAGCAAGATAAGTTGGATAAAACCCATACTAAAAGCATGAGTTTAGTTCCATAATGAAAAAAAAAAGAAATGTCTTTTTTCTTAAAACGCACTTGTGTAATTACCTAAGAAGCGGTGCTTCTTGAATGAGAACAAAATAAGAACTACTCAAAGCATTCAAGTTAGAAGAGATAAAGAGGGGGTTTCGCTACTAAAAAAACATTTCATTCGACATGGTGTAGCCTATATAAGGAGCGAAGTGCTTTTGATGTCATAGCTGCTATGTTGGCTTTAATTAGACTATGAAGTTTTCATTGATCATAGCCAATTCTAATTTAACTATGACAATAGCCGATAAGCAAGCAGCTTGTCTTCATAGAATAAGAAGAATGCGGTGCTTCCTTATTTTAGGAAAGTGCACATATGATTTGCTTGAACTAATGAAGGAGTTGTTCCAAGTGAAAAAAAAGTTAGATTCAATAGATAGGCAAAGAGCTCCAATATAAAAGATCGGTAATGCCACATCTCACAAATTCTTTATCTTAGATTCATCCCGTACAAAAGGTAAGATTGCCTGTGGCCAAGACGAAAGGCCATTAATAAAGCCAAACGGATAAAGGAGATAGACCATAAGCTAAAAGGGCTAGGCTATTCTAGGTCCTCTCTGATTTCTCTATGAAGAAGAGGTGTGTGTAGCGAGATGGTTTAGAATTTTGTAAGTTCTTACTTTAGAAAAAGTTGGAGAGAGAATAGGCTGAGACCTTTAGCCTATAATCTCTGGTTTCCTTCATCCCTCGTTGGTGAAAGCAAACAACAACATCTTTTTTTTTTATGTTAATTTAGATATGAATAAAACCATTTGTAAGGACATAAGAAAGCCAAAGTGGGATTGACTTTCCTTTGAAAAGTGAGTCACGTAGCCTTTTCAGGATGAAGTCTGAAAGCAATATCCAAGGCTAACTACATAAATCGGTAGCTTAGCCCTAAGAGCCGGTGAAAAGTAAAGAAATTTAACTTAGAACTTCAACTTCAAAAGAAATCCAATCCATCTTTGAAATGGATTCCACCTCTATGAGTTTGAGTTTATTTTTTCCCATTACCCATTAGTATGAAACAAGATTTATTTGCAAGGAGCGACTGGCTGTACTATTTATATTTTTCTAATATTTGTTTTGTAGGGCTTGGGATTTATTTTTGAATTTAAAATGTAAATTTAATCTTAAAATTATGTTAGGATCAATGGTCTAGAATTACCAGAAGCTAACCCTACCGAAGATGGGTGAGGTATGAAGCTCAATGGAGGTCCCTGAACAAGAGATGATCCTTGAAAGAAGTCTCATAGATCTAAACTTGTAGCTCTTGGCGTATATAAGGAGCGCTATTTTTTTTTTTTTCTTTTTGGGGTGTCTGGTTATACTACATTGGCATTTCTTTAAATTAACTTGCCTTAATTTATTTTGGTGTGTAATAGAATTAACTTGCTTTCTTAGGTTTCTTTCTTGTGTGGGTTTTCTGGTGAATGTCATGTCATAAGGAAAATTAAATTTTCTACCCAACTTAGATCTAATAAACTCAAACAAAAAAAATAAAGGAACTTGAAATATCATATAAATTAAAGCTGCAAGAATAACTTAAAATCAATTTAAAATAATTAGCTCTCTAAAATTATGCAACCATATATTTTCAACTCTTAAATTGGGTACTTCACTCATTGCACATAAGAGGCATCTGATCTATGAGGACGACTGCCTTCTTTGGAAAGTTTGCCTTTCTCTTATTGATTTGGCCCATAACCAATTCTAATTACATGACATTTAGGCATAAAAATGCATACCCTGAAGTCTTAAATGAATCATGAGTCAAAACATATAAAATCTAAAAATGTGTATTAGTTAGTGCATGTCATACTCTACATGATCCTAGGGATTAGGGAGTGAGTCTAGGTTCTTAGATTCTTTCCTAAAAAGAGGATAGCCTAGCCATCTTGCATACATGAGACTTAGTATCATGTATTTAAAACTTGGTGGTGTTAGCAATCTTCTAAGTGGGTTGTAAGTCCAGAAGAGTCAGGGATACATTTGTTCCCTCAAATAAGAGGAATGGTTGATAATTCCCAAAATGGAATTAGGTTGAGCATTTGAATAGTCTTAGAAGCATTTATATACATAGGTTCTGAAGCATTCCCCTTGGAGTAAGTCTTCAACCCTAGGCATTTTTGCAGTCTTGTGCTACTAGAATCTAAGCCATAGACTTCTAACAAAATATCAACTCAAAATCTAAATAAAATTCTAAAATTTGAAGCCTAAAGATAATATAGTTGAAATGACTACTAGGCAATATTAATAGACATTTTCAACTCACTTGTCCTCCTAAAGAACTCTTTCTACTTTGGATCATTCCCAATTAAAATTCCAAATATCATTCCTTTAAAACAAACTTAAAAATTCTTTAGAAATAATAACTTATTTCATTAATTGAGAGTATTCTTAAGAAGATACCCTTCTTCCTTAGATGTAATTAACTATAGGGGCTTGGCCCTATAGAAAACCATGAACCCAATTTTAAAATAAACTCTACTCTACTTCTCATGTAGTTTAGAAGAAAACTCTCTGGTACATGAAAGACTAATTAACCTGTGGTGTTTTTATTTTCAAACATTGGGAATGTTGAAAATTATTGTTGGGACACCATGTAGATCCATAGATGTACTCATTAGGGTGATCAGGTATGACATTAAAGAATAGTGTACTATCATGAGAGATAGAAGTCACTACCTTATAATGGACCTAATCACCTGATGAGGGCTCCTAAGGACAATGGGCTTGAATGTATGAGAGATCTTTACTACTTTACATGAAAAAAAAAGTAGGGTTTATTTAAATAGTTCATTAAGTTTTTTATGGAGGCAAGCCTCTATAGTTAATTACATCTTAAGGAATGAGATTCAGAATACTCTTTAAATGATTGTTGTCTCCAAAGATTTCAATACTTAGTTATTTTTTGGAAAATCAAGTGGGATTGATCAAGAGGAGAGAGTTACTATCAATACCAAAGGAGATGAGTAGGGATGCTCACGATGCTAGAAACCTAGCGAGCATCTCTCCACATGGTTGGGCTTTATATTTTGAAATTTGAAGAGAATTATATGTTTGAGTTGAATTTTATTAGAAATCTAGCTTACAATTCCATAACATAAGATTATGGAAATGCCTAAGAGGTAAAGATTTATGCTTGTAGCCCACAAAGGGAAACAACAACCTTAGATCCTAAATCTAGGGAGCTTTGGCGAGGGCCAAAGCATGACCAAAATCTAAGGAGAAAAATGGGTGTATCTGATTTGGGGTGGCCTCAACTAACTCCTCTATGATTTTAAATATATGTAGGCAAAGTCTTATGCTTTTGCAAGATGGCTAAGTTGATATTTGTTTAATAAGGAGACTAAGTCCTTAAACTCACACTAAGAGACTAGATCATGAAGGCCATGAACTCATGACTTAATCTAATGCAAATTTTATTAAGTTTTATTTTGATTTTTGGACATTTTTATTTGACACAAGATATGGGATTTCATATGCCTAATGCATGAGAAGATTGGTTATGGGCTAAAATCAGAACGAAGGAGGTGTGTTTCCACCATGGCTCTCAAAGGTCAAGCCATTTTTCTGGCAAAGGTGGAAGCCCTCCTTTAGCAAGAGCGAAGCAATATGATTTATGCATGATGTGAGACATACAACATCCAGCTAAGGGGTTGCTAAATCTTTTATTATCTTGATTTATGTCCTAGGCTTTAGGTGAGGTTATGTGTTATTTTGTTTAATTTTGAGTTGATTAATTGGATAGAAAATTTATTTTTCCCTAAGAGTCTAATCACATCCAGGCCATTCAAAAATCACCAAGCAATTAAGAAACTAGAAAAATCATTCATCTTAATTAATCATAAACATAACATCAATCAATTTATAAAATTAGTGCAAAAGGATCAAAGGCTGTCGATGCATGTACAACTGAAAAGAAATGTGGGTAAGCTCTACCTTATACAACCTTATAAATGAATAATTATAATTAAAAGGAATTCATGTTATGGGGTCTTCATTTCTTCATTTCTTTTTCTTCATTTCACTTGGGATGTAGTTTGCCCAAGGCTTCACATGGTATATAAGACATGGTCTTATAACCAATATTCATCCTAATTCCCATAACATTAATTCCAAATCTTAATTGCAAATTCTACATCAAAATGGAAAGATAAATCTAACTAAACCAAAATAGAGATTAGCTAAACATACCACACAACCCAAGTAGTTATATGAATGATTTGGACTTAGCACCTCACACATGGGTAACCAAGTCTACCTATCCTAATTTGGGTAATTATTTGGGGTATAAGCAACCCACACAAAAACATTTATATTTTTATTACATGCCTTAAGCACAACTCAGAGGGTGGTTTCATTTCTAGTGATTTAGTTGATTTGTCAATTTTATTTGATGATTTGATTTGGTTTGAATGAACCTACACTTAATTACTAAATGTTATGAAGAGAAGAAAAGAGAACATAACTTCTTTTTCAACCCTACCTTAAGTAATTTCTAAGGTAGCTTCATTAATAAAATTTCTTTAGTAAATATTTTATTATGTGTTTTAATTGACCCTAAGTTTAGATTTACTCTAAATAGCCCTATTCAATAAGAAAGGCATCTTAGGATTAGTTAAGGTGAATTACTATCACATACACACAACCATTTATTTCTTTTCACCATGTATACCATGCATATGAATAATCCTAAGCATACCTATACATACAATGCAAATATTAGCACACTTTGATGATGAATGCTAAGAGTTATGATTTGAAGATTTAAAAATTCCTTGAATGCATATCTTTATTATGTAGAAAAGGGGATTCTTCATCCATTAACATAATACACATTCATATGTATAAAAGACATAAGTGGGTATGATGCCATTATTTTCTACACCGGTATAAGGTACAAGACCTACTTAGACTACTTAAAGCCTCACACCGGATGTCGATTAATATATACTTTTCTTAAATACATGTAGATGTATAAAAGAGATAAATGGATGAAAAATCATGCAAAAGATTTTTTTTTTGTTTAATTTGGTTGTATAATTTACATGTGTAAATGTGAAGATCCTTCTTAAGTCATAACATAGAAATGCATAGGAATAGATTTAAGCAAGTGTTGTGTTCTTTTGAAATGAACTATACACTCTACACATCCTATTCAAATCCATGTTAAGAGAAGAGAAGAAATTAACATAAAACATATCTTATGCTATAATCACATGAAAGCTTATAAGTATTTATAAGTAGCATCACTTCATTTATAATCTTTGGTTTATAGGTTTTGAAAATACTTTTTTGGTTTATTAGTGATAATAGCCACTCATATTCTTAATTTTAGCCAACACATGCAATTTGACATAGAAGGAGATATTTTATTTAGTTGATTTTTCAAAATAAATGAATGCATGATTTCATATGGAAAATAACGTTTAGTATGCTTGGAAAGAAATAAAGGAATGTAAGTGCATGACTTCATTCACCTTAATTAATTCCTAAGTACAATCCTATAAAATATGATCATTTAAAATGAGTCAAAATTCTTTAAGGAAATATTTATTTTGAATTTGATTTTACTTAGGAAATGTGAAAAGGGTTTATTATTCCTAGCCCATTTCCCACATGTGTGAATTAGTTTAGTTTAATTTTAGAACACTTAGGAGGTTGATTTTATGTTTTGTTTAAGTTAAGGTGAATTAAATCCATTAATTACCTCACCTACCACTTTAACATAATTAAACAAGTAATTATGAGCCAACATATGATATGCAACCACATGGAATTTAAATAAGCAATGCACCTAAGAAATAAATGGGCTAATGCAATTGGCTCACAATTATTGATTAATTAAGCTAAAGGGTTTAATTAAGTACTTTCATAACCATCCTACACATGTAGTTTGATTATAATTTCCTTAGAAGTCTCTTAGGTTTTTGAACACCTAAGAATCTACCCAAATTTGGATGATTAATTTTGGAATAATTTGGTTTTGAATTTGATTAATTGAATTAGTTAATGAAGTGATTAAGCCATTAATTTTCATTAATTAAGTGTTTGTCCAAATGAAATAAACTTAGGGAAAAGATTGGAAAAGAAATCTAATCTCATTCCTATGTCCATTCACTATTTCATGATAATTAGCAAGCTTAATTAATGAATCTATCACTATTTAATAGGTTAATTAATCATTTAATTAATTAGGAAAGTGATTAGGGTGAAACAAGCAATTTCCCCTTAATCCAACAATAAATTCCAAGAAAATCATGGAGGCGAGGTCATCCCACTAATCAACCTTAAGAAATTTGGAATTATTTGCTAAAGTAATTAAGGAGTAATTAGCCTAATTATATTTCTAATAAAACCCAAATTGAATGAAAATTATTGTTCAAAATTAATTAATTTTAATTTTATATTATTCTCCTTTGAATTATCTTTAAAATGAACTTGAGTTTGTATTTTTTAGATTTTTCTACAATTAGTTATGATTTTAGGAAGTTTTAGCATTAAAATTTAATTAATTATAGCTAATTAAACCACCCTCAGGCCACATGGCTAATGCGGCGCTTTCCATTGGCATGATGGATGTTATTTAAGTTGTTACATCCCTGGCGAGTCGGTGGCGGGCTTTCTCATGGGTCATCGATCTAAGATGGATGACCATTAATCTATGGTTTAGACTTAAATCAAGGGGATCTATTATGATCTATTCATAGCCATCCATTCCAATCATGCAACGGTGTGTGATCTATCTCATCAGTGGCGAGATGGATGTCGTCGCCGATTATCTGAGCTCACCCAAGCTTAGATGGAGTTCAAACTCACCTCACACCTTCGTAGAGGCACAAGCAATATATCTAACGATCAAGATTCGATGGGATTACAATTTTATTCTCAAAAGACCAAAAAAAATTTTCTATGGCTATAGATTTGAGCAATACCTCAGAGGCTATCACCTGCTTCCAACATGGAGGAGTTAGCTTCTAATATAGATGAAGCACTTGAAGGTATTAGATCTTGATTTGAAGTGGATGGCTTGATTGACCATGCTCCTCTTTAATGGTGATCGATCTTGATCAAGGTGATGCTTCCCATGGCTTAGAGACTTGGGAAATGACTTGGTTGAGCTCGACGAGGTCTACAAATGGTGTGTGCAAGGTTAATTTAGGTTTGATGGAGAATTAAGAAACTTGGGATTGGGATGGACCTCCCTATTTCAGCTTTGGGTGAGAAGGAGAAGTCAATGGAGCTTGGGAAGGGCTTGGAAAAGCTTGGGAGCTTGACTCACTCTCCTTGGCTCTATATAAATTCTTATCATTTGAGTGGGAATGAGGGGAGTATATCTCTTCTTGGATGATGGTGAAGAGAAATTTTACCATTTTTGATTAATGGGTGAGATTGGTTGATCGATTTGGGCTATTTAACATCCCATGTGAGTCATTTTAGGTAGAGGAGTGGAGGAGTGAGTGTCCATGTGCTAGGAGAGCGTATTTGGTGATCCAAGTGCTCAATTTTCATTAGAGGGGTCGATTTGGCCTTGGGTTGGGTCATGGATGACCCAAGCTCATTGGGTCATGTTCAACACCCTCCTTAATGTCCAAGTGAACCACTAGAAGGATGATAAGTGGCCTTGAGAAAGAATTGGCCAAATTCAAAGTTAATTTGGCCATAGGATACTCTTTGACCTATGGCCAAAGTAGTCATTTGGACATGATTTTGATTTGGGCAGATTTGAAATGATTTGAAAATGGGTTGGGCCAAATTTCAAGTGATTTGGAGTTCATTTGATTTGAATTGATTCAATTTGACCCATTTAGGTCAAGTTGGGTCAAAATTGGGTTAGTTGACCAATTGGTTGGGTCAAACCATGGGTTAGGTCAAGTTCAAATGATAATTTGGAGCCTATGGGTATCATTGGTTTGGTTCAATTTAGTTTATATTTGGTTTTGGTTCATTTAGGTCAAATGGGTTAAGTTGAATTTGATTAATTGGGTTAGTTCATGGGTTGGTTTAGGCTTGGTTGATCATTTAAAATGTATTGCAAGCTTTGGTTTCAATCAATTTTAGTTTGGTTTGATTTCAAGTTGATTTGACTTTTTAGGTCAAGTTGGGTTCATGGTCAATTGGGCTAGTTGGGTCCAATTGAATTGAAGCTTTGGTCAAGTTCAACAAGTGATTTAGAATGAATTTGACCCATTGGTTGCAATCAATTTGGCTTAGATCAAGATTTGACCTATGTTGACTTTTGGTCAACTTGGGTCAACTTAGGTCAACTTAAGTTAGTAGGCTTGGTTTGGTTCAATTGATGGCTCAAGTTCAATCATTGATTATGAATTGGTTTAGATCAATGGTTTCAATAAATTTAGCATATGATGGATTTTGGCAAGTTTGTTTCATTTGGGCTAAATGTTGACTTGGTCAAAGGCTAGGTTTAACTTAATTTGACCCAATTTGAGTGATTGATCATCTTAGGATGATTGTTGCTCACAATGTGAGGCTTAGATGGGCTTAGTTCAATCCAATTTGGATTGGAATAGAATTTGGCTCAAAAATGTGCATTAGGTCACTTTGGGTCGAGTGAGCCTAAATGGGTCAATTGGCTTGATCAAGGCTTGATACAAGTTTGGTTGAACTCACATATGGACTTATGATGGAAATATAAATCCAATTGCAAGTGATTTGGAGTCAAATGGGTTTTGATTCATTTGACAATTTCAAGTTCAAAGGATGAACATGGGTTTGATTTGGGTTAGTTTGATTTTGGTTTGATGATTGAAGTTTATGTTTATATTTGGGTATATGATTGAAGAAGTGATTGTTTGAAAATCCAAGGGTTTGGATTGATTTGAGAATGATTTGGCTAAGTTCAAGGATTTGACTTGAAAGAGTATAAGTTGGATTTAAGTTGGATTTGGACTTGAGTTTTGAATTTAGTTTTGGTTATTTGAATTTATATTTCATTTATATTTATGAATATAAATGGGAATATAAATGGGTTATGAAAATCTTTTGAGTTTGGAGTGATTTGGATTTTATTTGAGCTAAGTCCATGAGATGAAATCAAAGGGCTTAAAGAAGGTTTTGGATTTGATTTAAGATTTGAGAAAATCAATTAGTTGGAATTGATTTGAGATTAGAATTTGAAGTTTGTTTGAAAGAAGGAAGCAAGGATTGGGTTCAAGCTATAGGGTAGGCAAGTCCACCTAATACCCATAAGGCATAACCTATTCGTATGGCTAACTCTTCTAAGTCTTTAGGGTTAAGTTAAGTGTTCACCTAATCAATAGAAGTGTCTTAAGACTAAGGAACTCTCAATGTCTAGAGGTGTCCTATGTCTAAGATGAAGAAGTTGAAAGCTCACTCCAAAAGTGAGGTCAACAAAGGGCACCTAATAGGTGTGGTGTGACTGACAAGGCATGTTTTATGTGTCAAGCACTAACAGAGATGATCTACTCTAAACTCGAGGTGCAAAGAAATCAAGATCTTAGTGCAATGCGACTACTTATGTCAAAACATAAGAGAGCAAAGGTGGAATCCACTAGGGATTGAGTAAGTGAGCTTTCCATTAGGGGAAAAGGCTCAAGTCATCCACTGGGAGATAAGAGGTTGTGAAATCCACTAGGGGATTAGAATTTGGAATCCACTGGGGATAAAAGATGTGAACCTTTCACTAGAGGAACAAGTTTGGGTTGGATTGACTTGACTCCACTAGTGAGATTGGAAAGATTTGCATCTCACTGAGGAGAAGCTGATTGATTTGATTTGTTTAATTTGACTCCACTGGGGGAGGTTGGTTGATTTTGAATCTTGTTGAGGAGAAGCTGATTGATTTGATTGTTTAATTTGACTCCACTAGGGAGGTTGGTTGATTTTGTTTTATATTTTAAATTTTGAATTTGAGATGGACCCTTGGTTTACGATGGATCCGCGAGTAGGGGCCTTTTGGAGTCTACTTGATTTATCAATCTAAAGGGGTATTCTACCAATCACATAGTAGGACCATCCAACCAAAGGGATGCTTTTTAGTGTGCAATGATTGGACTAGGAAGAAAGCATAGTAGACTTATATCCTCCAAAGTAGGGATCAGGGTGATCCATCTGACACAAAATGGACCCAACCTTATCTTGAGTGAATGTTGTTGGGGACTTAAATCAGCTCACAGATAGTCAAAATATGTTCCATTTTTTTAATTATATTTGATGGATCTCATTGGTTTGTGATGGACTGCACTGAGTAGGGGCCATGTTGGCCTTGGCCTACCTCAGATTTATCGATCCAAAGGGAGTAGCTTCCTGAGGGAGAACTATCTAACCAATGGAGTGCATTTGTAGTAATTAGGGATGAAAGCATAGGGACTCACATCTATCCTGAATAAAAGACCACTAGGGTGACACATTAGCAAGGTAACATGCCAACCCAACCTAGGGCTACCCATCGATTTGGGATAGTCATGCTAGAAAGAATGCGTAGTAGACTTATATCTTTCAGAGCTAATGATTTTCGGGGCAACCTGTTTATGGAAAAATAGATTGAACCTGAACTAAGGGCAACTACAGAGAGAGTGTTGACCCAGAGACTTATCTCAATTCAAGCATAGTTAGGTAATTCCTACAAGGAGTTTTCCTGACACTTCCCTAAAGATAGGATGCATGCTTCGGAAAGGGGCCACTAGGGGCTTTAATTCCTAATCCACAAGTGAATAAATTTGTTTATTTATTTTTTGTTTGTTTATCATGGACCCTATTGGTTTATGAGGGATCATATTGAGAAGGAGCTTATATCAGCCTAGACCTATCTCATTCTTGGTCCAAAGGAGAATCTGCATCCGCTACAAATTCTCCAACCACAGTGGCTACTAGGAAAGGGGAACTAATCCAAGAGTAACCCGGTAGTGTCTAAATGGGATGGATGTGATCCAAGTAAGTGCACTAGGGAGGAGGAGGGGCAACTAAGGGATTTATCTAAAACCCTAAAGAAGATAATATTTATAGGTATTCGATGGCCAACTCAAGGAGAAAGTGCGGGGACTTACATTTGCCAAGAGTGGTGCATCCACCAGGTGAATCATTATCAGCATAGTGAACATCAACCTACTTAAAGTGCCTGTAAATTTACACAATCGGAAGAAAAGCATCGGACTCACATCCTCTATAGTGGCTGATTGTGGGATAGTCTTTGGCTCGATAGTGCTATCCACCTAGACTACTAAGTGAATGCCATTGGGGGACTTATATCAACTAAAGAGTAGTCAAGAGGAAAGGAGCCACTAGGGGACTTATTCTAAGCCTCAAATATACTCGGCCTAGTCAACACATGATAGCTAGCTCAAGAAGAAAGCGTGTAGGCTTACATCTTCTTAAATAAAGTCAACATGAGGTAGCTTATTGGCTGCATAATAAGGCTTACCAAACTGACAAGGCACTCATTGGTTTGAAATGGTCAAGTTAGGAAGAAAGCATGGGGACTCATATCTACCACAAAAATGACCACTGGGGTGACACACTACCAAGGTAGCATGTCATTTCGACTTAGAGTAATGATGGTGAGGAGTCATAGGGGCTTGCTCCACATCAAAATTTCCCGAGATGAAAGATATGTGTTTGTGTTTTTGTTTATGTTAAAGGAGGACAGGATGCCGCTTGGGTTATCTCACACCTATCCTAGAATATGCTTAAAAGTTGATGAAATGGTGCCACAAATGGCAGTTGCGATCCCACTATGAAAGGATGCCACTTGGGTTCTCTTATACCTAACTTAGTTGTACTAGCCAAAATAGGATGCCTCTCGGGTTCTCTTACACCTACTCTAATAGTGTTAGAATTGTGTTTAATTTGTGTTTATGTAGTGAAAGAGGATAAGATGCCTCTTAGATTCTCTTACACCTACCCTAAACACATCATGGAGATTCACAAGCAAACAATGCTTCAAATGAAGAGAATGTTTTGATGAATCAAAATAGCATTTTGATTATAATTGTTTTCAAACATGATTTTATGGGTAGTTTTTCTTCAAATAGAGTCCATTGATTGGAAGCATAGGTGCTACCCACTATAATCATTAAGTTGATAAAAGGTGGGTGTTCCCAATTTCTCTATGCTCTAGAAACCATATAGTGGTTCTCAAGTGGATGAATGCTTGAAATTTGCTAGGCCTAATCTATGAAAGATAGATTAAAAATGAGTTTAATTGAGCTCCTCACATCAATAAAAAGGATCCATACTTGATAATTAGCAATCAAGGTTGTTATCATAATTGCATCATTATAGGTATTTCAAATAATAGGTCTATCCATTTCTAAAAAACTTACTAGAGAATAGTAGTAGAGGTGCTCACATCATGGTTCTTGAGTTCACTTCTCCAAATCATAGCCTTTTCTACTGCCTTCTTAGAAGACTCGCATTGCCTCAAATATATCTGATACAATTCTTGTAATGTGGATAGTGTGCACGAGTACATGCTCATTACTAGCTTTGATGACATCTTTATCTTTCCTCTTGATGAACTCCTTGAGCTTTCTTACTTTTATGAACTCATCCTCTTCAAATGGTAACACTCTTTGGTGTCATGGTTGTGGTCATGGTGATAAACATAATTCCTTGATTGATCATGTACTCCATTATCCTTCATGGATGGTGGTCAAAATAATATGTATTCTAGATCACCTCTATAAGTCCTATCATATACACTCTTTGAGGAGTTGTTAAAGTGGGTTGTGCATAATCATCTTAGATAGTGAGTAGCCAAGTTTCTAAAACCTGCCCTAATACTTTGGTCACCTCCTTTAGTTCATTCTCTTGCCTTTGATATCCTTCCTTGGATAGTCACATTGAAGGCCTCTTCAATGAGTCTTTTTTTGTCGCCTGATGTTGGTCGGAACACTTCTATGTAAACTCACAGGCTCCCTCATCATTGTAGAAGAGCTTGAGATCTCTTCAATGGCTTCGAGCACTAACAAATTGCATGGATGAATATCCTCTAAGTCGAGAATGATGTAATGACTCATAATGGAATGCATGAGGACCACTTGAGGGCCTACTCTTTAAAAGTGGTGAAGAAGAGTTGACACTTCATCATATCATCTAAGTCTAGTTGTGACATGGTCAGCTCAAGTAGGCTATGTGGATGGTGGGATCTATGACCTTTGTAAGATTCAAGATGTGTATCTTAAATGTATGAGAAGAGTGCAGTAATATTTAGATAAAGTATTAGTTGGTTGTGTCAACTTCTTTGGCGTCTCTTCTTGACTAGTGTCTATTGACCTCATTTTGGAAGAGGTTCTTCCAAAACAAGTAATTAGGATTTCTAATCCTAGATTAGAATCTCTAGTTAGGCACACAAGGCACTATACTTGGTAGCCTAGTACATTCCTTCTTGGGTTTAGTACATACAACCTAATGGGTTTAGGTGAACTCAACCCAAACCTCAAATAAAATGAACATCCAAATCAAGCACATATCAATTAAAACCTAAACCTAACTAAGCTAGAAAATTACATAAATCTAAGGAATTGAAATTAAATCAAAATAAATAGAAAGAAACTAAAATAAAATAAGATCAACTAATAAAATAAAATTAAACTCAAATCAAGGTCAAAATGGTCAACCTTTCAAAAATAGGCTTGACTTATGTGGGTCCCACTAAGTCAAGAGTCAACCACTAAAGTTTGACCAAATAAAATCATTCCAAATAGTTTGGAAGATGGTATGAGCTTGTTTAAACATGAATACAAGTCCAATGTGGCCTTAAATAGGCTAATTAGGTCTTTGACCTAAATGGGCCTAAATGTGTCTTATTGGGTTCAAACCCAAATCAAACTCAAATCAACCCAAATCAATTCTACAAAATCATTTGAAAATGATTATTAAAGATAAACCAATCCATCAATGGGTCCAATTTGGCCAATTTGGTAATTTGATCCTAATGAACCCAAACTTAACCCATTAAGCTAAATTTGGGTCAAATGGGTCAAAATTAAAATCCACTTGAAATTAAATGAAATTAATCATTCCAAATCATAATACACATGTGATTAAACATAATTGGAGTGTAAACATAACTTAATTGATTTAAAACGGATATTTGACTTGAACCAAATCTAACTTAACCCATTTAAGGCAAAATGAGTCAAGTTGACTTGGAATTGGAGTAAAACCTAATGTGGCATGGGTTAATTCAATTCCTAATCATCCAATGGATAATCAATGATGAATTAAACAAAATATAAAACCAATTAATAGTGATTAAAGCATTTGAAACTGAAATTGAATCTAATGCTAAGATTAATCACCAAATGGATTCAAATTGAAATGAAACCTATTCAAACCTATCTAAATTCACCCTAACAATGGGTTAAGAGAGATAACCACCAATCTTAAGCAAATTAATCAAGTCCAAATGCATCCAAAATTATGGAATATACCATCTCAAAGAGGGATTGCCTTAAGCCAAATCCAATTTGCCCATTCCCTCATCCCTTTAGCATTTCACTTCCTTGAAGCCTTAGATAGTTGTTACACAACTGAAGAGCCTTGGAGCTAGCCTTCGAGGACCACAATTAGCTGTGGCTAACCAAAGGAGGAGAAGAAAGAAATAAAAGGCTTGACCTCTAATGGAAAAGCCCAAGAGAGAGTATCTCACTCGAAATTGATCATTCTATTACTTTCCCTACCTAAAATGAAGACGATCGTGACCTTAGTTTGATTCCCTTGCCACCGGAAGCCAAAAAATAACCAACATCACTAAAAATCATCCGTGATTTGGTCTAAGAGCCAATCCATGAGGAGGCAATCCAATTCCATCCTCCCAAAGCTCAGTGGTGTCATTCTGAAGCTATTCGAGTCGATTCCACCACCTGAGATCATCGAGTTGAGGTATGCCATTAATGCCACTCCTTTAGCATTTGGTTTTAGGACTTTTCAAAAGAAATTTGATTTCAAGTGAGATAAAATTGTATAAATTCATTTAATTTCATTCACTAATAGTTTTGGAATCAAAATCAAGTAATTTTGATGGTTAGATCACCAGAGATTAGGTTGAATCGACGGACGGCTCTTGGTGTTCATCCCCATCAAAGGAGAAAGAATCTCTGCCATCTATTCCTTTTGTTAGGAACAGACAACTTTGATGTAGCCAGATCATTTGATTAAAACTCTTAAGGAAAACCAAGGATCAATCAAAGCTATCCAATCTTCTATCAGATGACCCAGAAGTAACCCATGTGCAACACCATTTTGATGCGAGATCATGTTGGTTAATAAATCTCTTATGGGGAGTCACCTTTCAAATCTATGGAGAAAAGAAAGAAGAGACCTTATAGAAATTCATCTTGGTAAGATGCCATGTAGATCCATAGATGTACTTATTTAGGTGATCGAGTACGTCATCAAAGAAATAGTGTACTATCTCAAAAGATAGAAGTCACTACCATTTAATGGAACCAATCACCTCAATAATGATTTCTATGGACGATGGGTCTGCATAAGTACAAGAGATTCTTTCCCTACTTTACATGAAAAAGTAAAGTAGGGTTTATTTTAAATCAGGTTCATTATGTTTTCTATAGGGACAATCTCCCATAGTTAATTACATCCTAAGGGACGAGATCCCTTATGAAAACTCTAGATTAAGGTAAATGATCATTGTCTCTAAAGATTTCAACAGAGAAGGACTATCAATCGATTGGTTTATATTTTTGAAGATCAAAATGGGATTGATCAAAAGAGGGAGAGGGAGTTATTATTGAAGCCAAAATGAGAGATAAGTAGAAGATGCTCATAGGAAACCTAGTGAGCATCTCAAGCTATCCTATAGTTGGTCTTATATTTTAGAAATTGATTTAGTTTGTTTGAGTTATATTTTATTAGAATTTTAGGACTTAATATTTTATAACACAAGATTAAAGAAATGCCTAAGAGGCGTGGAATTATGCTTATAGCCCACAAAGGGAAAAAGAAATCTTAAAACCTAAATTTAGGGAGCTTTGACGAGGGCCAAAAGCGCAACCTAAATCTAAGGTGAAAATGGGAAATTTGGTTAGCCTCCACAAGAGAGGATAAAGCACCCGACAACTTGGACTTACAACTGCCTGGAGGTGGTTGCCAACTAACTCCTCCTATGATATTAAATATATATAGGCAAGTCTTTATGCTTATGCAAGATAGCTAGGCTGTTATTATTTTGAAAGAGACTAAGTCCTTAAACTCACTCCCTAAAGAGACTAGATCATGTAAAGGGACATGCGTCAAATGACCTAAATCTAATGCAATTCAAATTTTATTTTATTTTTATTTTTGGACAATCATTTTGACTTAGGCTAATAGGATTTATATGACTAATGCATAAGAAATCTGATTATTGGCCAAAATTAGTGAGAAGGGAGGAGGTGAGTTTCCACCATGGCCCTCAAAGGTCAAGCTAGGTTCTCTAAAAAGTGGAAGCCCTCAATCAAGAGTGAAATAAGATGCATATGCATGATATTATAAAGAAATGCTCATCCAACTAAGGGTTGCTAATTCTTTTTTCTTGATTTTAATCCTAAGCTTTAGGTGTGGTTATGAGTTATTTAATTTTAATTTGAGTTGTTAAATTAGGTAAAAGATTTATTTTTCTTAAAGAGCCTAATCCACATCGAGGCCATACATAAAGCAAGGAAGAAACTAGGAAAATCATGCCACTTAATGCAAAAGCTAAACAAATTATCAATCAATTTATAAAGCTAATCACAAAAAGTATAAATGGCCATTTGTGGTGGGCACCACCACACAAACCCAAAAATATCAAATTGGGTATGAGCTCCATCCTTATACAACTCGGATTACAAATGAATATTACAATTAAGCAAAGGGATTCACTGTTATGGGGTCTTCAAGCTTTATCTTCTTACTTCTTTCTTCTCTTTCTTCTTCTTTCTTCTTTTCTTCTTTTGGTTTCTCCTTTGGAAGGTTGAATGGTAGATGCTCCAAGGATTCACATGGTGCATAAGATAGGATCTTATGACCAATGTTCATCCTAATCCCCATAACAATCATTCTAAAATCCTAAGTATACAAGTTTTTACATGAAAAGAAAAAGTAGAAATCTAACTAACACCTACAAAATAAAGGTTAGTTAAATCACACCATACAAATCCCAAGCATGTATATTGGACTTATCACCCCACACATGGGTGACTAAGTCCACCTGGCATATGGATTATGCTTAAGGGTATAAAGCACTTGCAAGCAAAAGCATTTATATATATTTTTATTTATGAAAGTACCCCTTAAGCACAATCCCCTGAAGAAAATAATAGTTAGACTAAGCACATCCTACCATTCATTCTACGAGCATACACCCAAACATCTAGTCTAAAATATATGTCACTAAACAAAATATAGCATCAAACCATGCATTGACCAAACCTAAGGCTAGAACTGGTGACTTAGGCTAATGTGTGTGCTTTGAAGGTTTGTGTGGTATGCTTAGCTATGGCTTTGTATTTGAATTTTCTAAGTGTGAAGGACATGTTCAACTTAGAGGAGGTTTCATTTAAGTTGTTTAAGTGATTTGGGTTAATTGTATTTCATGTTTTAATTTGGTTTAAGTGAAACCTACAATTAATTACTAAGTTATGAGAGAGGAAAGAAGAGAACTTCTCTTTCCTTCCTAACCTAAGTAATTTTCTAAAGTAGGTTCACCTTTTAGTTTCATTTAGGTAAATGTTTTGATTACATCTTTTAATCAATCCTAAGTTTAGACAAACTCTAAACAAACTTATTCAAAAAGAAAGGCATTTTAAGATTAAATAAAATGAATCAAAATTCACATAACACACATTACTTCATTTCTTTCCCAACATATATAACATGCATGTGGATAGACCCTAAGCATATCTATACATGCAAATGAGAGTAGTTAACACACTTTATGATGCATGCTAAACAATCCATTTAAGAAAATTTAGAAGTTGAATATGCATGATTTTTTCTTAAGTAGAAAAGGTTTTCCTTACCCAAAATTTCACATACATGCATAAAAGTAAGAAAGGCATAAGTGAGTACTCATTGTTAACGAGGTGTAAGGTATAAGACCTACTTAGGGCTACTTAAAGCCTTGCAACCTTAAGGTTGTCCAGACTAATATACCACTTTCCTTAAATACAAACATGCATATAAAATAAATAAAATGGAAAAGGAATATGCAAAAGTTATTTAATAGATTCAATTTTATTTATGAAATTTATGCATGCAAGTATAGGAAACCCTTCTTAGGTGAGAGCATAGGATGAATAGGGTTTGGAATTAAGTAAGTGTTGGGTTTAAGGAAAGAAAGGAAACCTATGCTAAACATTCTTTTATAATCCATCACATGCAAGCTTATAATTAAGATATGAATAGCACACTTTCAGATTTGATATTTCATTTATAAGTTTTTTTTTTGAAAATATTTTAGATTTAGTAGTGATAATAGCCATTCATATTTTACTTTAGCCAACACATGCACATTTTACATAAAGTAAACAATTTTCATTTTAAAATTTGAAACATGAAATTATGAATGCATGAATCACATGGCATATAACTTAACATGTTGGGAAAGATCCAAAGCAATGAAAGCATGTAAACAAACTCACTTTACTTAAGTCCTAAAGACATTCTTATAGAATAAGAAAATTTAGAATAAATCAATGTGAATTTCAAAATGATTTTGTTTAGTTTGAAGTTTGATTTAATTTTGAAAAGGTGAGATGAGTTTGCTATTCCTAACCTATTCTCACATGTGTTTTGTATTTTTATTTAATTTTTAGATAATTAAATCAATTATTAAGCATTGAGAGGTTAAGGTATGAATTAAGTGACTTAATTAACCCTTACCTACACCACCTTAGAAGAATTAACTAAGTAATTATGAGCCAATGAGATGACATAAAACTCACAAGGTATTTAAATTTGCAATGCACCTAATAAAGAAAAGTCTTAATGCAATTTGACTAACAATTAAAAGGGGTTTTAATTTCAAAACACCCTTTCATACTTATGAAAGGGGTTTTAATTTTCTTAATTGAACTTAGGCTATTAAACACCTAAGCATCTAACCAAGGTAGATTAATTAAGTTTTGGAACTTTTTAGAATTTTTGAAAAGCTGATTAAGGGGATAATTAATGAATTAACCCTTAATTAAGAGGAGATTAAGGAGAGAAGAGGGGGTTTAGAAAATAGCTTGGGGAAAATGCCCCAAAATTATTCCATAAACCTCCCACTTACTGGATCTGATCTAAATTAATCCTAATCATAGGGTAAAACCACTAATCACACCTTAATTACCCTTAATTACATAAAAGGGGTAATTAGGGAATGAAATAGCAATTTCCCTAATTGAGGCTTCAATAAATCCCAAGAAAATTAGGGGAGGTAGAGATCATCCCCTAAAATGAACCCTAAAAACTAAAGATTAATTGATGGCCTAATTAAAGGATAATTAGCTAATTAAAATTTCTAAAGAAACCTAAATTCATAGAAAAGAGTAATTCAAAATCCATTGAAATTATTTGTCAAATATTTTAGATGAAATTATCTTTCCATAGCATTTTTCCTTTTATTTTTCTGATTTTTCTATGAAGAGTTATGAATTTTAGAAGTTCTATGGATTAATTAGGAATTAATTAGGCATTTAACTAATCCCTACTTAATCCTCACAACGTGGCGGCGTGACATGCTTTACATGCATCGTACTATGAGGGGGTGACTAAATCATCACATCCCAAATGGTGGCGGTGGCGCACGTGCTTATTTCCTCAGTCGTCTGATCAAAGATCAGATGGCTAAGGATTCACCCATGGTTTATAAAGGATAAATGAATTACTAAACATGCTAAATAATCTCTGTCGTCTATATAAAATGCATGGATTGATGGCGGAGATGAGCCAAGTTCTTTCCCTTGATCAACAAAGATTGTCCATGATCAAGGGGAAGATCCAAGCTTGATCTAGCATGTAATCACATAAAATTTAACCAACATCATCTAAAGGCCAAGAGAAGCAACTTCAATGGTCAAAATTAGATGAGGTGAAAATTTATTTCACAAAGCTCCACACCACATTGAGTTGAATGATCAGAAAATTCCATACCTCATTAGAGGTGATCACCGACTCAGACGATGAGGTAGCTTTATTTGGTGGAGATGAAGCCTGAAATTCCTAGGCCTTGGGATTGAGTGGATCAATGGGTAGACCAACACCACTTCACTTGGGCTTGTTTGATTGAATTGATCCTTTCCTTGCAATGGAAACCCAATGTGAGCTTGAGTGAGCTCGGATTGGTCCTTAGAAGTGTGTAGTAGGAATTGGAAGGAGATCAAGTGTAGAGGAAGTTAGCAATTTACTCCCCTTATTTGCACCATGCAAACCAAGAAGAAGAATTCTAATCCGGTCTTAAGACCTTGGGAATGCTCTCTGATGATTTCTAAGGGTTCCTAGGCTTCAATCGACAGTGAGTGAATTGAAATTTCATTGAATTAGGGGAGTATATCTCCCTCGATTATAATCGGATGGTCGAACCATTCTTTATAATTTTGATCTAATTGACCAAATTAAGAAGGTTATTTAGGCTGTTAGATCTTGGCACATGATCTATTTGAGGCCTTGAGTGGATTGCCAACCTCCCATGTGCATCAGATTGAGTTTAAGAGGGAATTTGAAAACTCAATTTCAAGCTATGTGGTCAAGTTTGGTCTGTGGGCCAAATGGGCTAACCCAAACCCATTGGGTTGGGTGCACCACTCACCACTAAGTCCCTTTGATCTTTTAGGAAAGCCTCAAGGGATTATTAAGAGGGTATGATAAAAAAAAACATGGGCTAGGCCAAAATTTGTTCTATGGCCTAGGAGTAAAATGGTCATTTTACTATTTTTATAGTTTGGACATGTTGGGTATATGTAGAAACTAGGTTTGGCCAAGTTTCAATGGATTTGGAATCCATTTCATAGGTTTTGGCTCATGTTGAACCATTTAGGTCAAAATGGGTCAACTTATCAAGATGAATTGGTCAAATTAGGTCAAACCAAGAGTTGGGTCAAGTTCATATGACCATTTGAAATGTTTTGGTTGATTTAGTTTGATTCAATTTGGTATCTATTTGGTTTTGGCTCATATGACTTCATTTAGGTCAAATGGGTGTTGACCTATTTGACCTTTGAGGTAGGTCAAGGGTAGGTTTAGGTTAGTCATATGGAGTGGATTGGTATCTTTGTGTCCAATCAATTTAGGTTATGTTCAATTTTGGCTCAACATGACCCCTTTAGGTCATGTTAGGCCTAAGGTCAATTGGGCTAGGTTAGGTCTAGTTGGCCAATTGAGGCTGTGGTCAAGTTCCACAAGTGATTTGGGATGGACTTGACCCATTGGTTTCAATCAATTTGGCTTAGATCAAGATTTGACACATTTTGACCCTTTAGGTCAAAATGGGTCAACTTGGGTCAAGTGGACCAATTGGTCTAGGTTTGACTCAAATGTTGGCTTGGCCAAGTTCAAACATAGGTCATGAGTGAACTTAGATCAATGGTTTCAATCAATTTGGCCTATGGTGAAATTTGACAATGTAAGGTTTCATTTTAGGTCAAGTGTTGACTTGGTCAATAATTATGTTTGACATGGTTTGACCCAATTTGATTGATTGATCATCCCATGATGATTGTTGATCATGATGAGAGGGATATATGAGTTTGGTTCAATCCAATTTGGTTAGGATAAAAATTTGGCTCATAAGGGTACTTTAGGTCACTTTGGGTAAAGTGAGCCTAAATAAATGGCTTGGTCAAAGCTTGATTTGAAGTTGGTTGATCTTGTATATGGACTCATGATTGAAATATAAATCCATTTACAAGTGGTTTGAAGTCAAATGGGTTTTGATTTGAAATTTCATATTCAAAGAAGAATATGAAAGGGTTTTAGGTTTGATTGAATGATTGAAGTTTGATTTATATATGAGCTCATGATTGTGTTGATTGAATCATGAGAGAAAATCAAGGTTTGGCTTGATTTGAAAGTGATTTGGCTAAGTTCAAGATTTTGACTTGAAAGGCTTAGATTGATTTTGAGTTGATTTGGGTTTTATTTTGGAATTGGTTTTGATTGTTTGAATTTATATTTCATTTATATATGTGAATATAAATGAATATAAATTGATCATGAGAAAATTTCAAGGATTTGAAGTGGTTTAATCATGATTTAGGTTAAATCCATTAAAGGAATTTAAAGGATTTAAGAAAATTTGAAATTTAATTTTAATTGGATTGATTGATTTATATTTATATTCCATTTATATATGAGAATATAAATGAGAATACAAATAAGTTTTGAGAAAATATCATGAGTTTGAAATGGTTTGATCAAAGTTTGGGCTTAGTCCATTAAAGGGAATTTAATGGATTTAAAGGAATCTTAAATTGGAATTTAATTTTGTACTTTTGATTTGATTGATTTATATTTATATTTCATTTATATATGAGAACATAAATGTAAATACAAATAAGTTTGGAGAAAATCCCAAGGGTTTGAATAGGTTTGATCAAGGTTTAGGTCAAATCCATTAAATGGAATTTAAAGGATTTAAGGAAATTTTCATGAATTGATTTGGAATTTTGATGGTTTGAATTTATATTTCATTTATATATGTGAATATAAATGAGAATATAAATGAGGTATGAGAAAATCTCAAAGATTTGAATAGGTTTGAATCATGATTTTGAATAAGTCCTTAAGGGAAGGTTAAGGACTTAAAATTTTGGACTTAAGAATTTTTGATGGATTTTATTCATGGGTTTCAATCATAGATTTCAATCATGGATTTCAATCATTTAAGTTGATTTGAATTTGGAGAAAATTAAATAGAATTGATTTGGAGTTTGACTTGAAAGAAGGAAAGTGATGAATGGTTTAAGCTAAAGGTAGGAAATTTTCCTAACACCCCTAAAGCATGACCTATTCCTATGGCCAACTATTCTAAGTCTTCCAAGGCTTGGTTTTAGTGTTTGCCTAATCACTAGATGTGTCTTAAGACTAATGATTTCTTAAAGTATAAGAGGAGTCCTATGTCTAAAATGGAGGGGTTGAGAGCTCATTCTAAAAATAAGGTCAAGAAAGGGTGCCCAATAGGTATGGTGTGGCTGACAGGGAATACTACATGTATTGATGTTGATCGAAATGACCAAAAACATGAAAGATCACAAGCACTAACAGAAATAATCTACCCTTAACCCAAGAAAAAGAAAGAATCCAGAGATTAGTGCAATGTTGCTCCAATTAGGTCCAAGACATAAGTGAGAGGGAAGAAATCCACTAAGGGATAGAGTGAACCTTCCACTAGGGAAGCAAGTTCAAGTCATATACAAAGAGATGAAAGGTTTGATTTGATTTTTTTCACTAGGGAAGAGTGTTAAATTTGTTTCAAATTTTATTTGGTTTGAATTTTTAGGATGAACTCTTTTGGTTTGCAACAGACTGCACTAAGTAGGAGCCATGAAGGCTAAACCAAACTAAAATTTACCAATCCAAAGGGGTAGTCTATTAAACACATCGTAGGACTAGTCAACCAAACTAATGTCTTTCAGTGCATAGTCGTTGTATAAGGAAGAAAGTATTGTAGACTTACATCTTCTAAAGTAAGGACCAGTCGCTGAGGTAATCTATTGGAGAGACAATAGATTGAACCCAACCTAAGGCTAACTATTGAGTGAATGCCACTAGAAACGTAGATCGGCTTAAAGATTATCAAGAATGATTTCATTTTTAAAATTTGTTTATTTTGATTATGATGGATCCCATAGGTTTTTGATGAATTGCACTGAGTAGGGGCCATGGAGGCCTAGACCTAACTCAGATTTATTAATTAAAAGAGAGTAGGATATCAACCACAAGGTAGAACTATCCAACCAAAGAAAAAATGCCTTTTGGTACACAATGGTTAAGTCTTAAGAAGAAAGCATAGGGACTCACATCTTCTAGAAATAAGAAACCATTGGGGTGATTGCTTTGGGCAAATCAAACCCCAATCTAGGTCGACTATTGAGTGAATGCCACTAGCTTAAATCAACTCAAAGATACCAAAGATTAATTTTCATTTTAATTTTTTTGATAGATTCCATTGGTTTATGATGGATCACACTGTGAAGAAGCTTATAGAAGCCTAGACCTATATTAGATTTACTGAACCAAAGGGAGTAGCTTCCCAACCGATGGGAGAACTATCTGACTAAAGGAGTGCCTTTTGGTTTGTAATGATCAATTGTATGGAAGAAAGCTCAGAGACTCACATCTTCACTAGAAAAGACCACTAGGGTGATGGGTTGCTTTGGGCAACAAATTGAACCCAACCTAGGGCTACCCGTCAGTTTACAACAATTGGCCTAAGAAGAAAGCTTCATAGTCTTACATATTTCAAAGCAGAATGACTGTCGGGGTAACCTATTTATGGCAAAACATATTGAACTTGACCTAAGGGTGACTACAGTGAAAGGATTTATCTCAACTCAAGTAGTTGCAATTCCTATAGGGTTCACGACACTACCTAAAGATAGGGCTGCTTTGGAGAAGGGGACCTTTGGGGGCATCATTTCCTAATCCACAAGAAAATTAATTTATGTTTATTTTAGTTAGTTAGTTTGTTTATCGTGGACCCTATTAGTTTAGGGATCAAACTAGAAGGAGCTTATATCGCTAGACCTATCTCATTCTTGAACCAAGGAGAATGTGCATCACAATAAATTTTCCAACCACAGGGGTGGCTACTAGGAAAGGACTGTCCAATCAAAAGTAACCGGTAGTGTCTAAATGGGGTCCAGGACTTGATCCAAATAGAGTGCCCAGGATGGGGCTAAAGGGCTTAATCAACACCCTGAGAAAATGACATGGATAGTCATAAATCCATAGGTATTCGGTGTCCAACTCGGAGAAAGCAGGACTCATATCTTACCAAGAGTGGTGTACTCATGTGAGTCACTTGTTACATAGCAAATGTAACCAACCTAAGGTGCCATTGGTTTGCAACAATCACTAGGAAGAAAGCTCGGGGACTCACATCCTCCATGCAGAAGATCTTGGGATAGTCATCTTCTGAAGTGCTATCCGACCTTGGGCGACTACTGAGTGAATGCCACTAGGGGGACTTATATCAACTCAAAAGTAGTCAAGAGGAAAGGAGCCTTTGGGGACTTATCTAAACTCAAATATACTCAACCTAGTTAGTACATGATGGTTACTTTAAGAGGAAAGCATGAGGACTCACATCTTCTTAAACAAAGTCAACATGAGGTAGCTTACTGGTTGGGTAGTGAAGCATACCATACTAACAAGGCTCATTGGTTTGTAATGAAGTTAGGAAGAAAGCACGGGGACTCACATCTTCCAATAAATGACCATCGAGGTGACATACTAGTGAGGTAGCATGTAAACCCGACCTAGAGCAGCTAATGAGTGAGTGCCACACAGGGCTTGCTCCCACATCAAAGTAGCTTGAGATAAAAGATTTGTGTTTATTTTGTGCATATTTTAAAATAAATAGGATGCCTCTAGGGGACTCTTACACCTATCTTAAAACACAATGGGGAATTATGAAATGATGCCATGGATGGAAACAAGAGTTCCCACAAAGAAAGGTTATCACTTGGGTTCTCTCTATCTTAGTTATGCTAATCAAAATAGGATGCCTCTGGGGTTCTCTTACCTATTCTAAAAGCATCGAGAGGTGTTTTGTTATGTAAAAAGGGATATTATGCTATTGGGGGACTCTTATACCTACCCTAAACACATCATGTTGGTTTCACAAGACAAACAAATAACACTTCAAAAGAAGAGAATTGTTGATCAATGGAAGCATATTTTATTCTTTTTTTATTAATGATTATTTTCAAACATGATTTATTTCATGGGTAATATTTCTTTAGATAGAGCCCATTAATTGGAAGCATCTGGTGTTCCCCTTTACAATCAATAAGCTGATAAGATCCTCCTTGGTAGGCCTTCTCTATGACATAGGGGCCTTCCCAAGTGGGTTCAAACTTGCCTCCCATCTTTTGATGATGGGCAATTGGTCTCCTTAGGACTAACACAAGTTCTCTACTAAAAGACCTAGGATGGACCGCTTGTTGTGAGCTTGAATCATTTTGGCCTTGTACAACTCAGGTTCTAGCATGCCCATGGAGACTCTCCTCCAAACCTTTGAGCTCTTCTAAATGCAACTTTGCATTCTCATAGTGATCTTGTTACCCAAATCCTTAGTGATGGGAGTTGAACTTCTAAAGGAAGAATGGACTTGACCCATACACTAAGGAAAATAGATGAGTTGGAGTGCGATGTACTATGGTAGGCCACAAAGCTTCAAACTACTCATTCCACTATCATTTATTATCAAGAGTCTTCTTTTAGTATCTAGATGAGAGTTTTGTTGAATGCTTCCTAAGCCATTTTGCTCTAGGATAGTAGATGGTGGAGTATCTCCAATCTATACCAGTGTCTTGGCAAAGCTATTGATCTTCATGCTTTTGAATGCATACCATTATCGATATAATTTGAGGCACCCAAACTTATAAATGATATGGTTCTAAAAATTGAAAGCACATGGTGAGCTATGACTCTCTGAGATGGCTTCACTTGGAAAAAAGTAGTGGGTAGCTAAGATGAAATGCCCCTTGGAAGAAGGAGGATCGATCGGACCTACAATGTCGGTACCCCAACACTCAAATGGCCATGAAGCCAAAGTAGGGTGTAGAATGTTGGGTGGTTGGTGGAGGACCACACTCACTGATGGCATCTCCTAGCTACATCCATGCAATCTGTGATCATTGAAGGCCAATAGTATCCAAGTCTTTTGATCTTTGTCTTCATCTTCGGACCAGATTGATGCGCTCCACATAGACCTGAATGTACCTCAATTATAATGCCACATGCTTCATGTTTGTCTAAACAATGTAACCATATTTGGTCAAAGGCGGCGAGGTGCCATCAACAAGAGAGCTCTATTTCACGATGGGCTTGTGATTTTCTTGAGGTAGTTTATGTTCAAGTAATCTATGTTGCCTCCAATCTAGCTCCTTGTCCATTTTGGCAATGGCAACCTCCCCTTCAAGAGAAAGTCTCTCGATGAGTTCAACATCAATAAGGGATAGGACTTGTCTATTTTGGACCCTTATTGAAATGGACTCATCTTCCGAACATGCCAATTCTTTGGCAAGTTTGGCCAAAGCATCTGCTACTGCATTCTCTACTCGGGGAACCTTGTAGATGGTGACTTTGAAAATTTGGGCCAACAGCTTCATGGTATACTCATAGTAATGATGAAGCTTGGGTTTGAGGACTTGGTAGGACTCCGCAATTTGGTTGATGACGAGAATCCCAAAGATGTTGATGCTCTTGACATTAGTGATGGCTAACTCTAGACCATCAAAGCCTCATACTCAGCTTCATTGTTGGTGTAGGGATTAGAAAGATAGTATGAGAATCTCATCACATCATGGTTTGGAGTTAGGAGAACTATTCCTACCTTTCAGGAGAATAGATCATGGTGGTATTTTACCTTAAGAAAAGAAGCGCACCATCAAAATACATCTCCCATCGGTGATTGTGCCTCCCTAAGTTCATGATTTGTTCATCGGAGATTGTCACTAAGAGAATCACCAAGAAGTGGGTGCTACTAAGAAATTCACTTGCTATCCTTTTACCGGAGGGTACAAATGTGATATCAATTGAGAGAATCATGGACCAATGAGCCAAATATCAAAAGCATTGGCGTGTCATGAGGTACTGGTGGATTGGTTTGAGATCAAGTTCACCTTATAAGAAAGCATGTAGTGTCATAGCTTGATGCAAAGCTAGGCAATGTTTCTCAATAATAGATAGTTGTTTCAAAAAATTAGATGGTTGAGGTAATAGAGTGCACTTCTTCCCCATCATTGGGCCAACAAAGTGCCAGAGGGAGTCATCCATGCAGTGTAAAGGATTGGCCAGATAGGGCTTCTAGAACCGTATCACCAAGTACTCTTTGATGTCTTTGAAGGCATGATGACACTTATCATCCCACTTGAACTTGGCATCCTTTTTGACAAGTGCTGAGAATGGGTTGCATCTCTCAGATAGTTTGAGATAAAGCATCTTAGATATGCCAACCATCCTTGAAAGGATTTGAGTTGATATGAGTTGAGTTAAACTCTTAAGAGGAGGCATTTCTAAGATAGCTTTGATCTTTTCAGGATTCATTTCTATTCCTAGTGTTCAATAATAAACCCAAGAAATTTTCCTGAAGTGACTCTGAATGCACACTTCACGGGATTTATTTTGAAGTTATATTATCTTAATCATTCGAAAACTACTCTGAAGTCAAAGAGGTGGTCTTTCTTTTCTAAGCTTTTGACTACTAGATCATCAATGTAGCACTCAATCTGATGATGGATGAGTTCATTGAAGATTTGAGTCATGGCTCATTGGTATATAGCACCAACATTTTTAAGGCCAAAAGGCATGACCATATAACAGAAGATTTCGATCGGGGTTCAAAAAGCAGTGTTTCTTTCATTTTGTGGAGACATCTTATTTTGGTTATAGCTAGATGATCCATCCATGAAAGAGAAGGTTGCATGAGATGAGGTGATGTCCACCATTAATTTTGGTATAGGAAGAGGAAACTCATCCTTAAGACATGCCTTGTTTAAGTCTCTAAAATTGATGCATATGTGAATTTAGCTTTCTTAACTAGGATGATACTAGTTAACCAGGTAGGATATTTTTTTTCCTGATGAAATTAGCATCGATCAATTTCTTGACTTCAAAAATAACCTATTATTTAATTTCTAATCGCATGCCTCTAGGAGCTTGCTTAATAGGGGTAACGTTAGGGTCTATTGCTAGCTTGTGGATTACTATGTCAAGAGATAATCAGGGCATTTCTCCATAACTCCATGTAAAGCAATCTTTAAACTCAATCAGTAGCCTAACTATGCCATTAGTTTCATCTTCATTCAACAACTAACTAATATATGTCAGGTGAGGATTTTCTTCTGTCCCTAGATTATTTTTTTTTAAGTTTATCGATTATTGAATGAATCTCCTCTTCAAATTCTGTCGGTGCCTCTTTGACTTGGAGATCATTTGGATCATCTAAAGGTTCTAAACACACATTCTCATAAGAGTTGGGGATATGTGAGAAGAACCTATCATACTCCAAATGGTTGGTAACAACTAGGAAATAATCTTCATCATTGACCACCATCAGATCAATCCTATCGCTCTTGATTGTGCTTCCCTACGTATTATTCCATAGCTTTTCAAAATATTCTAACTGTGCTTGGACCATGTGTGAGGAATTAAACCTTTATGTATCATATTTTGAACACAAAGTGAGTAAGTCAAAGTGTAATTCTATTAATTCTTTAAAAGTATTTTCTCGAGCCCAACATCAAGCTCTGACTTGAGGATGATGAACAAAAGAACCTCTTCTACTTCATGTCACTAGAAGACTTAGGGACTTCCTTAACTACTAAACCTTCAATTTTCTAAGAAGGTGAGGTTAGAGCTAAGGTTCCCAATCACCTAATAGTTTCACATAAATCATATTTGAATACTTTGCTTTGCTTGGAGGCCTAGTCTTTATCTCTGGCTGGATCAAAAGTCACCTCTGAAGGAACCCACTAAGAGGGGTTAGCTGGTATACTAATCACATTAGACTCATCCTCTGAGTTGAATTCCAAGTCTATGTGAATAGTATGGGTACTGAACTGGAACATGACACATCAAGGCCAACTAGTCTCCCACCTCTAGAATTGCCTCTATTTCTGCCTCTGCCTCTACCTGGTGGAGGTTGAGCCATCCTACCCACATGTCCATATGATGGAATGAACTGGGTGGAATGTGATATGTGGATCCACTTCTTCTTCAATTCCCCTTTCTTGCTCACTTGGACTTTTATTTTTCTTTTCATTTTCTTTTATCTTTTCTTTTGCTTCATTTTCTATTTCTTTTGCATTTATATTTGATTTTTGTCCAAGTTTATGAGAAAGGGTGTCTTTAGGAAGATAGTAGGTTAGATCCTCATAAATCTCAACCTCTCTAACTAAAAATGGCTTTCATCCCCATTGACAGGGTACTCAATTTCATCTTTTTTGAACTTGATGCACTAATGAAGGGAAGATGAATGATCTTCTTATGTATCCAAGGCCTACCAAACAAAGTAGTGAATGAAGTATTCAAATCAATGATGTACAACTTGGCTTCAGTCTTCCAGTCACCTATCTCCAAAGATAACACTATGGAACCTAAAGCCCGCTCACCTTGATCATTGAATCCTCTCAACATCATTCTATCTCCTCAGAGAGTAGAGATGTCAATCTTTAAATAAGAAAGGGTCTTTAGACTCATAATGTTCATTGATGCACCTAAATCCATGAGAACCCTGGTGAGTCTGAACCTTTCCATGTCAACTGTGATGTAGAGGGGATGGTTGTGCTCCAAGTCCCCAAATAGAAGGTCTTCATCTATGAAGGTGATCCCTTGGGCTTCTTTTGCATAATGTGCTTCCTCACCTATAGCAGTCAGTTGAGCTAAGCATATTTCAAGATCAAGGAGTGCCTTGATTAGTGACTCCCTCATCTCTTTAGATAAGATATGGCATCATATATACTTAGATTAGATGGTAGCTTTCTTAGATGAGAAAGGACATTGTAGTCCACTTTCGACTAGTCTTCCACAAGCATATTCAAAGGTGGAGCATCCTGTGGAAGGGCTTCTCAATCTTCAGTACCATTGACTTATTTCCCTCTATCTTGAGGTGCTACCCTAGGAGGTAGAATTTACCACTATAAAGGTTGACTTCGGTAATCTCTTGAGGCAAGGTGGTGGAAGGTTCTACCTGCACTTCTGGCTCACCTACAGCTTCTCCTATGGGACTCTCAAATTGAATGATTCCAAGTCTATCTCAAGAGGTGAACCCATAGTATTCAGAGTTGGAAAATCTAACTCTAAATCATAATGAGGAAGATCAAAATTATTATAGTTAATTAGACTTAAAGAGTTATCATTAGGAATAGAAGAAGATAACTCATCAGAAGAGACAGATGTAATTCAAACTAGCTTTATTCTTCAATTTGTTAGAATTATTTTGAGGTATAAAGTAGAAGTCCATTTGAGTGAGTGGAGTAAGGGATTTGATGCCCTTATCCACTAATACAAGAGTTATACTAGTAGAAGAAATAGAAGAGCTAGCTAAAATGTTAGAAAGCTCTTGTGTGGAAGCTGCAACTGAAGGCTAGAGGCTAGACATGGTCAGGTGTTTGGGGCTATCCACGGTGACTGGCTACTACTACTAAGCTCCCACTTTCCTAGAGTTGGCACTGGCAACTTGCAAACCTTCCTTGGTGTTAGGTTTGAGTGACTCAGAACCGCAAGGAAAGCTTCTTGATCTTCTGAATTATTTTCTTAGAGGTTTTAGACAAAGAAATGTCCCAACCATCTTTGGTTTTGGTAGGATCTCTTGTGTCCCCAAGGATTACCCTAATGGAATTAGAAGGTTTTTCCATAAGGTACTTCAAGATAACTACAACACCGGTCTTGAAACTATGCTCAAGCCAGTCCTTGAGTGTGAACCAATCCTCCAAAATGAGGCCTAGCATACGGTGGTAGGGGCAAAAGTTTGAATCATGACTTTTGCCTACTTCCTCTCCTAGGCTCGTAGCTAAAAAATTAGGTTTCTTTAAGAGATTCTTAAATATTTTCTTGATTATCTCCCTCTTAAAAGAATAAGGTTTGTTTAACCTATCTGAAGGAGTAGGTGGAACATAACTACTGCGCGGTGGATGCATGATGGGAGGTATGCTTGAGATGTGGGAGTTTAGTGGCATGCCATGGGGTGTACCCCTTTTTAAGGTGAACCAATGGCCAAGGGGTAGGAGGTTCTACCTTGGTTAAGGGTTGTACCCAACAACCTTTGTTTAGTTTGGGTCATAGGCCTATAGGCAAAGAGGGCTGAAGTTGGCTGCCATGGATAGAGGAGGTGGGTAGGCCTTCCAAATGAAGATTTTCTTTTATTTAGAACGTTTGGTTCATTGATTGATTAATGTGAGTTCACCATGGGTTGGGTTCACTTGGGTAGGTCAATGGGGACCGAAGGAAAAGTCTTGCCAAGTTTGGTTGGGTTTGGACTTAGTTTGGCTAAGTTCACAACTTGACTCATATAGATCAATTTGGGTAAGTTGACTAATTGACCAAAAGGTCAAGAGGACTATTAGATTATGTTTAATTGAGTATTTGGAATGCATTGATGCAATTGGTTTGATCAAATTTGAAGTGGATTTGAATTTGGCTCATATAGGTTCATTTTTTCCAAATGGGTCAAGTTGAATAATTTCAAATTCATCAAATTGGCTTGAGTGAGGGTTGATTTATATTTTATTAATCATTTGGGAGTGATTGTAGGTGTTTTTGAATTGATTTAAATTATAATGAGATTTGATTCAATTTGACCTTTTGGTCAATTTGGGTCAAATGAGTTAATTGGGTTCATTCGATCAAATTGGTTACAATTGGTGGTTAGATGTATGTTCAATACTCAATTTCATGATTGATTGAAGGCATTGATTACAATCAATTTGGATTAGAATGGATTTGGCCCAATTTTTTAGTTCAATAATAAGTCAAGATGGATAAATTGGCTTGAGTGGGTCCAATTAAATGGAGTTGGATGATCAATGATGATTGGAAATCAATTTAATATGTATTGATTAAATTGACTTATGCCAATTGGGGTTTGATTAAAGTTTGACCCAGTTTGATCATTTTGGCCAATTTGGGTTAGGTCGTTCAACTGGATTGAACAGGTTTAATTAGGATGATATGAAGGTTAGAATGTGTTCAAAGATGAACATAGAGTTGAATGAAGGTCTTTATTATTATTTATTTGAGCTATATTGAATTTTGGCCCATTTCAACCCTTTAGGTTGAATGGGTCAATTTAATTTAGCCTAGGTTAATTAGGTTAATTGGATTAATTGCATGAATTTGAATGGATTATAATATTCATTTTGGCATTTAGAATAATTATGAGGCTTGGATCAGGTTTGATTGGCTTGAATCAAGTTGAATAGGGTTTTATCCCTATGGAGTCCACATTGACTTAGTTTGACTCAATTAATTTAAAGTCAAGGCTTAATCATATCTAATTGGAGTATAAATGAGTTTGGATGGATTAGATTCCAATAATGTTGATTTGATCTTGAGTTTGGCCATCTTGAGTCCAAATAGGTTAAGTTAGATTAACTTAGCCATCTAACTAAGATGAATCAAATTGTCAAGTCAGTTTGTATTTAGCTTGGAGCTTGGTGAATAGTTGGTTTGAATTTGGTTAATTGGCTTGATATGGAATTTGGTTGAGCCTTAGTAGTGAGGTTTCACTTATCCTAAGATAAGCTCTAACCTTAGGGATGTATTTTATAGGTAATCATAAGAACTGTCCTAGCACTAAGGAAGTTTTAATATTTTCAAGATTCCAAGGTTTAGGATAAAGGTAGTCAACCTCACTCCAAAAGTGAGGTCAATACTTATAGACTATCTAGCACATTAATGATTATTTAGTATATTCATTTATCATTTTTCCTGATTATTATTCTAGGACTCCATCAATATCTTTAGATCACACTTAATTTAACTTTGTAGAAACCAATACAACACAACAACTAAGTGGGGTCATTACATGAATCCTTTGTCTCCATTATGTCCTATTATGTGTCAAATTCTCATTTAATTCAAGTATACCAAGGTCATTTTTTATACATCTTAACCAAGTCTTTTAGGTCTACCTACCTTTCTTAACATAAGGCAAATCTAATGCATCTACTCTCTAACCATGTCATCGGATGGCGATGCTTTATGTGGCCAAACCATCTAAGGTGACTCTCTCTAATCTTATCGCCAAGAGCTACTCCAACTTTTTCCCAACATACTCATTTTGCATTTTATCTCTAAGAGTAAAGCCACTCATCCACGAGCATCCTCATCTCGTAACACTTAACTTAGTCTTATGCTTCTTTATTGGCAACATTCTGCACCATAAGTCATTGCAGGTCTTACCACTATCTTATAAAATTTTCTTAAGTTTAAGTGGAACTTTTCTATCATACAATAGCCAGATGCATTCCTCCACTTCAACCACCCAACTTGAATTCTACTAGTAGTATCTCCATCTATTTCATCATCATTTTGAAAAATAGAACCTAAATATCTGAATCACTCACTCTTATTAATGACTTGTTCACCTAATGTCACAACACTACCATTAGAACTTCTACAACTAAAATTACACTATATATTAGTTTTAGATCTACTTAAATGAAAACCTTTAGACTCTAATGTTGACCTCCATAATTCTAGTTTTCTTGGACTCCTCTAGTCTTATCAACAAGAAGAATGTCATAAAAAGTATACACCAAGGTACATCTTCTGTAAATGGTAAGAACATCCATAACTAAAGCAAAAAAGATAAGGGCTTAAAGTGATCCTTGATGTAATCCAATTGAAATGGAAAATATTTTAAATCCTCCTTTTGTTTGGACACAAGTAATACTCTAGTATACATATCTTTAATGACTTGAATATAACCAATATTAACTCCTTTATGTTCTAGAACTCTCCAAAGAACATCTCTTGAAACTTTATCATAACTTTCTCTAAATAATAAATATCATATGTAAATCCTCCTTACTTTCTCTATACTTCTCCATCAAACCTCTTAACAAATGTATAACATCCATAGTAGATCTACGGCAGAAACCAAACCGATTGAGAGAAACTTTTGTATCACATAACCTATGCTCAATTACTCTCTCCCATAATTTTAATGTATGACACATTAACTTAATTCCTCTAAATTTGCACACTCTTGTGCATCACCTTTATTCTTAAATATAAGAACCAACAAACTCTTTCTCCACTCATCGACATCTTTTAGTCATTAAAATAACATTAAAAGATTTATAAGCCAAGAAATTCCTTGATCTCCTAAACATTTCCACACTTCTATTGGAATATCAGTCCTACGCTTTTCCACTTTTCATTTTCTTTAAAGCTTCTAACTTCGATTTACTAATATGATGATAAAATAAAATTCTCTATTTTGTTTAGGGTATTAAGGTTGCTAAAATCAATCGTGTACAAGATCCTTCATTGAAAGTTTATCAAAATATCTCATCCACCTATTTTCAATATCATTTTGTAAGAAAAGCACTTTATTATCTTCATCCTTAATACACCTCACTTGAACTAGGTCTTTACTTATCTGTCTTTGGTTAGCTAACTTATACATACATCTTTCACCTTCTTTGGTATCTAATCTATTGTATAAATCACTAAAAGTTTTTGCATCATATATTGCTTTCTTAGAATCTCTACAGCCACTTTATATATCTTTCCCAATTCTCCAAGTTTTACATCTAAACCAAGTTTTATAACAATGCTTCTTATTTCTTATCTTTTCTTGCACACTCGACTCCACCAACTATTTTGATTAAAAGAAGCTTTTTCTTTTGATTCTCCAAGCACATTTTTAGCAACTTGTTTAATTTCACTGGCTGCTTTTTTCCACATAACATTAGCTTCTTTATGAACATCCCAAATTCTAAGCTCTTGTAGCTTGCTCTTAAAAAAAATTTATTTGTGTTCTTTAAGTGTCCCCATCTAATCCTAGGACAATAATTTGATTTATTTTTTTTCTTACAATCTTTGATCTTAAAATCTAAAAAACAAAATCATGTTGGGTACTTAAACTTTCACTTGAATGACCTTACAATCTTTACAATCTAAATGATCTATTTTTCTTATCAAAAAAGATCAGTGTTTTACTAGATCCATTTTATAAGTAATAATATGTTATCTCTTTCTTAAATAAAGTATTAGCAACTACAAAATCATAAGCTAAAAAATCTAATATAGTCCTACCTTCTTCATTAATCACTCCAAATCCATAACCACCATTAATATTTTTAAAATCTTCTATCACTCTATCAACATGTTCATTTAAATCTCCTCCAATAAATACTTTCTTCAAGAAGTATCTTATGTATTAATCCTCTAATTCATTCCAAATTTTTTCTTTTGGGCCTACATCCAAACCTACTTGAGGAGCATAAACACTTATAACATTAATAATCTTAATATCAACAATAATCTTTAAAGCTATAATTTTATCTCCACATCCATTAATATTTATAACATTATCCTTCAAACCTTTATCTATAATCACACCATTTCTAGTTCGACTTACCTCAATACCAAAGTTTAAAACCTAAACTATCAATCTCCTTTTTCTCCCCAACCCATTTAGTTTCTTGAACACATAAAATATTTATTTTTCTATGAACCATAATATCTATTAATTCCATTAATTTACCTATAGGAGTACCTATATTATCCTTTAAATTTTGCAGTTAGCCAAATCATAACTAAATGAAGCATAGAGTAATGCAAAATATCATTTTCATTAAAAGAGCAAACAATTATTTATATTAATCCATAAAATATAGTCTAATACAATACAAACATTCAAAAGCTCACATAAATTCAATGTTAACACATTTAGTTCAACATTTTAAAGGTAAATTATAAACGTAATACATAAATATGATTAGGAAGTACTAAAAATACAAAAAAATAAACAATTAAAAGAAAAGAGTGCACCAACAAATTCTCTTCTTTTATTATGTATCCTTCTCCTTGATCACTTGATTGTGATCTCCCTCACACACTCCACACACACATACATAACACATAGCTCTTGGGGAGTCATTCTCCAAGCACTCTAATATACTCTCACTAGACTCACTAACCTCCAAAAAAACTCTTTAACATCACTTAACACCCCCTATATATAGTCATTAAGTCCTTCTAATAGTTTCACTTCATTTCCCCTTGAAATTGCTTCAAAAATCCCTCCAATTGCTTTCTAGAACTACTAAAACTATTAAAACTACTATAATTGGGTTGTAGCACCTGATGGTTTTATAGCTCTAAGCATTGTGCTCTTTAATTTTTACTTCAAATTTCTAATTTTGTTGCCTTAACGCTATAATGCGCTCAACACTACAAATCAGACACTGTTGTTTTCTATATTTTTGCATAGTTTTTCTTATAATACTAGTGCCTAGAATTATAAATGTAATGCCAAGGTGTTGTACCATGATTTTGTATTTTCACCATTTCTTTCTTTCTCAAATAAGAGATTCCATGTCATAACCACTTAAAATTTTGAAAATAAATCATAAAATAATATTTACTTAAAATTACATGTTAATTTAACTAAACTTTTGCTTATCAATGATGAAGGGCTTTGCTCACTATCGGATAAATATATGCACACATCACTTGGGCGTGAACCCACTTATACTCAATTTTCTTATTATGTACTTTTTTGTATAGTCACTCGAATAGTATAAAAGGAAAACTCCTCTCTTATAGGGCCTTTTTTATCTCTCTAGACCCCTAGTCTTTGTACTTTGATCTTGTGGAATAAATATTATTATTTATTTATTATTTTATTACTCTCTTGTCTTATTATTTATGATCTTTTATCCAACCTTATTTCTTAAGTATCTCAAAAGGGTCCTCCTCCATAAATGGACAAATTTTGATTTAGTAGTTTCCATAGACATATGGATTGGGTTAGTAATTTTATCATCCATATTTTTTTAATTCTTAAAATGTGAAAAATTATTGCTCCATATCTATTGAGTTGTCTAATGTCAAATGATCTATTCTTCTTAGTACCTGGCTTTTAATTCTCATCCTCATCCACACTTACTAGCCTAAGAAAATATTGAATCCAAATTTACCCATAACGTGATGTAAAACCTCTTAGGAACCTGAGAAGCAAGGTTAGGATAAGTAAGATAAAAAAATTAAAGTAAGAAAGCATAATAAATAAAAGAAATTCAACTATGTTAAAAAATCAAAGTATAAAATTTTCTCTTTCTCTCTTTAAGAAAAGTACAAGAATCTCTTTGAGTACAAAGATGCTAGAAAGTAAAAAAAAAAAAATTTCCTCCCCTTTAAAATCTCTATTTATAGGATCAAGAGGTTACAAGAAGATACACATCAACTAAGTTGGTCACATGAGGAAGGACTGCCAATAAAAGTCAAGTGCCGAGTAATGAGTTCTCCAATTGTTTAGTGTTAATAAGGCAAGTTGCTTGACATATCGGATGTGTATCGCAAGCATGTAGAGTTTTGCATGTGAGGTGAGTCACTAAATACTAATTGTCATTCTTAAGCATCTTCTTATATTTTCCTAGTTCGAGTGTCTTCTTTAAATGAGGCAGTGCTAAACTCCAACCACTTGGATGATGTCTTCATTTAGAGATAAGTATTAAAGTTGTAAACATTTCATGTAATTTTAATTCCTTTATCATGTGTTTATTTTAAGTAAATTTTTTGTTGAGATAGAAAAATTATAAAAAAATGAAAAATAAGAAATTTTGGCTTAATGGCACTAGATTTGACTTAAATTAAGGAAATTATATAGTAGGCCAATGCTTATGTGCTATATCAACAATGATTAGACTCATTTTAGGATAATTATATATAAGCTCATCACATAGGCATTGCATAAGCAAACCCTATACCAAAGAAAAAAAATATGAAATAGAAGTAGTAATCACATCAATGCTAGATCAATATTGTCATAGTGTTATATCAATAGTTTCACAATGCTACAACGATAGAATATATTGTGATAATTTTGAGCAATTTTTGAAGCAATTATGATAGGATCATTAAGGAAAACCGGCCTATATTTAAGTTATATGTAGGGGACATTTCTAAGGAAAAAAAAGATCTTTTTCTAAATTTTTTTATTTTTCTTGGTAAGAGGGAGAGTGTGTGTGTGAGCTCTTTGAGAAGCACTTGGAGGACACTCCAAGTGCTATGAGAGTGTTATAAGGGTAGTGTGATAGAGTGTTTAATCAAAAGTGGTTGAGAAGAAGATCAATAATCAATAATTTTAGTGAGGGATCTTTGGATATTTCTACGAGAAAAGAAAAGATTAAAAAGAGTGTAACTTTCAAAACTTACTAGATGTGCTCTTTACTTTCTTCTTATTACTATCTACATCATTTTTTACAATTTTAAATGAGATTTCCTTCTTTCTTTAAAATGAAGCACTAATTTATAAAGTGCTCTAAATTTATGTGAGATTTAGATATTTGTATTATATTAGACTTTGTTCGTAGATTAATATAAGAAAATTATTTATACTTTTAATTGTTGACCTCACTTTTGAAGTGTGGTTAACTACCTTCTTTTTAGATCTAGGATTAATCTAGGCACTAAGACCTTCCTAATTCTAAGCCACTTTTAGGAATTAGGAGGACACTGAGCTCAAGCTTAGGGATTCATTAGATGCAGCCGTAGGGATAGATCTTATCTTAAGATAGACCTCACCTACCATAAACCCAACCAAATCCACATCAAACCCATTGATCAAACTTAAACCAAATGATTGCAAACCAAGTTCCAAGCTAATGCCAATTTGACCAAGGCTCAATATGATTCATTTTTGTTCAATTTCATCAAGGGACTAAGTTGACTTAACTTATTTGGACTCAAGATGGCCAAACTCAAACCAAATCAACCCAATTAAAATCAAACCCATCCAAATTCTTTTGAATGCCAATTAGACATGATTTAACCATAACTTTAATTCAATTAAACCAAACCAAGCCTACTTGGCCTTTAGTCCAACTTGACCAATTTAAACTCCATAGGGATAAAAACATATTCAACTTGATCCAAGATAAATTAACTTGATACAAGCCCTATGATTGTTCCAAACATCAAATTAAACATTACAATCCATTCCAACCAACTTAATCAAGTGGTCAAATCAACCTACTTGATCCAAGTTGACCCATTAGACCTAGGGTTCAAATGAGTAAAACTTAACTCAAATCAATTACAATCAAAGCCATCAATCAACCCCCAATCCATCATTAAAAATGTTCTAACCTTCATACCCTTCAATTCAACCCAATCAAGCCAATTCTCACTTGACCAATTTGACTAAATGACCAAGTAAAATCTTAATCCTACCCAAATTAGACCAAATAAATTCACTCAATCTATACCAAAGTGATTTTTGCTCATCATTGATCACCCAATTACAACCAATTGAACTTAGCCAAGTCAATTTGACCACTTAACCCAATTTGGATCAATTTGACCTAAAACCAAATTAGGTCAAATCATTACAATCAAATTGATTGCAACCAATGCCTTCAACAAATCTTAAATTAAGTATTGAACAACCACCAATTAAAGTCAATTCAATCAAATCAACCTAGTTGGCCAATTTGAACTAATTTGACCTAATGCATTAAATTAAACTAAAATTCATTCTAATCCAAATCAAATCAAAATAATTCCTCCAATCAATCTCAATTGATCAATCAAACATAAACCAAACCTTCAATCCACCCAATTTGACCAATTTGACCAAATTAGTTAACTTGATCCATTTTAAATGAACCCATATGAGACAAATCCAAATCCATTTCAAATTGAATCAAATCACTTGCACCAATGCATTCCAAAATGACCATTTGAACATAACCAATGGCCCTCTTGACCCAATTTGGTCAATTGGTCAACCTAACTCATTTGAACCCAATTTGACCTATATAGGTCAAATTGAGCTTAACCAAACCAAGCATAAATGCAATAGTTAGAATTTCATTGCATCCGCTTGACAACTTTCATGGGTGGATTTTTTTTAATGCCTAGTTTCAAAGCCACCTTCTAACATGACCTTGACCTTGAAGGTGGCAATCTAGCTTCCATTGAAAAAGCAAGAAGTGGAGTCAGGATTGAGTACTTCTTTGAATTGAGAAGAGGTGCCCACCCTAAATTAGGCCAATGAAGAGATGATTAAAAGGAAAGACATGGGCCGTGAGGTGCTTTTATCATAGATGGATTGATTAAGGGACTCAAGGGAAAGAATCATTAAATGCTAGGGACCAAAGAGAAGCTATCCCATTGTGCCCTTCGTTGATTACCTTGGCTTCTATATCATGAGATAGGGAAGACATAAGCTTTTCTATTCTATGCACCTTTGAGTCATCCAAAAGCATACTGGTTCTACTGAAGGGGCTTAGTCAAAACCCAACCTTTACCAAGTCATTAAGATAAGACCAATACCCCTGTCAATTTGGGTCAGTTGGCCTAGAATCTTTCTTTCTTATATGTTTACCCTAGCTATTCACGAATGCCTGTAGGAGCCCTCAATCATACCTAGGCACTTTGTATAAATTTCTAAAGCTTAGTCTATGCCCCTTATCATTCTTATACTCTCAGAGCCACTCATGCCAATATTTCTTATTTTGAGAGGATTTTGCATAGAGTTTTGTTGAACGCTTTTTTTATGGTGTAGTATCTTGAAGAAAGGTTCAACTTGATATGGTATTTAAACTGGTAGAAGGGACTACTTAGGTAAGCCATGATGTGGAATTCTAAATCGTTCAATGATGTCATTCATGAACTAGATGTTGTCTTTTTTGAAATCCTTTCAATAGCCTTGGCGAAATAGTGTAGCGAATAAAGGCGATGTCCCACGATGGTGGAGGGATGGCTACCCAATGATCTCCATCCCTAGTGTGGCCGTACCAACTTTATTTCTTCTGTCTGACCAGATGAGCTTTCTTTTGAGACTTCCCATTCTTATTAAAGAAAAAAAATGAATAGAGATAGTATAGTTAAAAGCATAATATAACTTAGATGGGAATTCAAAGACAAAAGTTGGAATCCCAGTCCATTGAGGATGAGGCACTAGATGTGAAGCCATTGGATTCTCAAGATGTAAATATGGGATTGGTAGCATGCCCCAAAACCTACCCATAGGTGCCATTTATGGCAAAAGCAAGGAACACCCTTGTCCAATGTAAATTGGGCTAAGAGAAGGGGATTAGTCTTTCTGCCATTGATTATAAGCAAAGCACTTTGTGAACATATATATCCATCTCAAGCAAGGGGTGGATACCAAGTCTTGTTAGAGAACCAAGTAAGTTGGTTAGAGATTGGCTCCTAAAGAAGGCTACCATTCGATGGATACAACTGGGTGTGTCTAGTCTAGTGACTTATAATGCAGCTTGGACAACATCAATGCATTTAGTATAGTAAGCTAGGAAGCATCAAGTCATACTAGAAATGTTGTTCCACACATTGCTCACACATCCAATTCTTTCTTCATTTCAAGGCCTAGAGCCATAGAGGACATGTAAGGGAGATGTAAGAAAAAACTAATGACTACCCAGATGATAGAAAAGCATACAAATCAATAAGAAGATGAAATGCCATTGCCTATGGTTAGCTCTGATTCCTCTCGTTAAATCTTTCTTGTTTGAACTACCTCCCATCCTAAGTGAAATTCTAGCTAACATAAAGTTTTAAGCACAACTGAGCTAGTAAGTAAAAAAAGAGTAGGTCAGAAGCTATTAAGTATTTACTTATGTGGTCCTCAGTAACTGGTGTAGCTATTGGTTTGAAGAAAGATACACTTGCCTTGTTTTCTTAGTTAGGGGTTACATCTTCATGTAGATTTTAGAATCTTTTATCTCACTGGTGTGCAGCTGAGGTAAGAAAGAGATCTTAGGCATATGCAAGAGAATAAATTCTTGACTAGTCTGACTACCTATCTATCTCTCTCTTGGGATACTCTAAGTTCTTTCCTCATTTGGTGGAGTTGACAAGATCGGCTCCAATACATCTTGGGCTCCTAACATTTAACATATGAATTAAAGCCTAAAAGAAAAGTATCTGCTTTTGGGCTTAGTCCTTCCAATCGGATTCTTGGTAGATCATCTGCTAATTTAGATTTTAATTCAAAGGCTTATTTTCCTTTCTTGATTTTAGTTTTAGAATGTATCTTATGTAAAGAAAGAAGTACTCAAGCAAAGTTAGAGGATAGTCTATCTTGACTCAAAAAAAGAGATAGGATAGGATATACTTGATTGAAAGGAGATATATAGTTGTTTGAGGACATGTTGCATGTATGTAGAGATTGTCAAGATAGTTGGGATGATTATAGAATTGAAATAGAATAATGGCTTTAAATTGATTCATGTCTTTATTCATGGCCAAGGTGCTTATACTTCAATTATGCCCTCCATGTCACCCAAGCTCTTCAGTAGATTAGATCATGTAACTTGGCTTTCAATTCACATTGGAATCCCTCTATCTTAGTCCACCAGAATGAAATTAATGGAACTCATAGCCTCCACCAAAATCAGAAGTATAAGAACTTCATGCCCTTCTTTTTTTTAGTTTTCAATCATCAATGGGATGCTGCTCTTCCTTTATCGAAGAGGATTTGGTGTCCCAAAGGGCCCATGAAAAATTAATTGACTCAACCTGGAGGTTACCCTAATCCACTATAGATCCTAGTCTACTACGTGAGCTTTATGTCCATCTTAGGATGAGTATAGATATGTACAAATTTGGAGGTTGTTTCAAAAAAAAAAAGAAAAAAAGAGAGGGCATCTCCATTTAGCCTTTTCCATTTCGATGCAAATGAGAAGTTCAACAAGGGTTTCAACTGATGCAATAGAACTAGTCGAATGAACTTCAACCTACATGTGATCAAAGATCAAAAGAATCATGACCATGATAGGGTAGGATAAGGTAGAAGTGATTCCAATGCTATGTAATTCATTGTGCCATCCATCTATGATCTCTGGAGTTCATCCAAAAATGGGCAAAAGGTTAGACTTTTGTTCATCAAAGATGGATTGGGATCCAAATATACTCTAAAATTTTGACAGCTATGATCTAAAATTGGGTTGTCCATAGAGCTATCTTTTCACTAAATTCTAAGCACTGCGGTATTTAGGTGTCCTTCACAAAGCTTGTCACTCGACCCATACATCATTGTAGATAATGTGAGTTGATTGATTTTGAGTTTGATATTGTGAAGGTACAAACCTACATCATCGTTGCTAACTCTAACTTACTAGCACACTTTGGTGCATAATTTTAGTAGAATGCTAACAAGAGGTTATCTCTCATGAACTCTATCACTATACCACCCTTTTGAAAGGAGAGATTTCACCTCGTCATTTACGGATATACATAGTTCATTGTCCCTTGCTTAAGGAGATGACTACTCAAAGGCTAATGAGCTGCACATCCTATATTGGTACGTATAAAGATTATTGGAACCTTCTAGTGGTTTGATCATAGCTTTCCTAAGGCCCTTAGATAAGAGTTGGGTATTTCGAAGCTCGACCCCTTTATAGGCGGCGTCTTATATTATGTTTGGGCCATGGGAGGAGCTCATATGAGCTTTCACATACCAGAGGGGCGCTTGTCATGAACCAAGTCATTGTCTTTTCAGACCAACTTACCAAACTAAACTAAGAGTTCCACATAATTATGCCAATGGTCATGCTTGACGGAAATACAATTTCTTACTATTCCCTATGGAATAATATCCATTTAGGTAGTAAGCACTTTCACACTAAAACTTCTCATAGTTTAGATACATCAAAGAGTGATAAGCTCTCCATCCAATCCAAATCCTATCATTCTCACTATGAGCTTAGGTGAGATATAGTGGGCATAGAGAAAAAGACATTTCTATTCCATTACCCAATGCAAAATGATGGGGTAACATACAAGAACAATTCTCTTCATAGTAATATGGATATGCACTCGACATTTTTTACCAAAATTTCACACTAGTTGGTTCTCTAGTTTCATTCAGATAGATTTCTTGTTCAAAGCCCTAAGAACTAGATGTTTGTAAAAGAATCACACTTGTTAGAACCTTTCCTTTCTAGAAGAAGGAATTGGTGAAAGCTAAAAGGATGAATCCTTTACTTTACCTAAATTACAAAGACTAAAGACTTTTGATGTCCTAACCGACTTTCTTAATGAAATTCCATCTTCAACTTAGAAATTCTACCTCATGCTGTGCTATAGAACAGATGTCTTCCTCGAATAAAAAAGGATAGCTTACTCATTCTTTATGCCTTCTCATTCAATGAATTGAATCTGTTTATTGTTTCCCTTCCGAAAACTAATGGAGGACTTGAATGAGGATGGGAGAACTTTCTACAAACGGGAGTCTTGGGATATGGAAAAGAAAGACTTCATAGACATAAAAAAAAGAAAAGTCTTTCTAGATTCCTTTTCAAGAAGATCTTGCTAGTCTAATGTACCATCCATTAAATTTTTTGATAAACATCCAAAAATGGTTGAAGAAGTATTAGTTCTTCACTACGTTTGGGATCACAAACATCTTAGATTTTCAAGTAAAGTTTCCTCTATCTTGACTTTTTCTCACATTTCCTCTTAGTCCACTGAAAAATAGTATAATTGTGTATAAGTGACACGTGAAGCTCTGCAGCTGGTACAAAGAGTAAGTCTATTTTTTCATTCAAATGAAGTTCAAGTTACTTTATATGTTTACTAAAGTATAAAGTGAGTGTAGGGATCTTGAGCCCTCTCCCTCAAACTTTTACTTCAATCATTATTCTACTGCCCTCTTATTGCATTTGTATTAATTCTTCCCTTTTCATTTGCAGATGCTGCTCTCCTTTATTTTTGTAGGTGCATTGTAGGTGCATTTCCTGTTGATTATGCATACAATTCTGCTTTGGCCCAGATCTTTCATTGCTGATCTCTATATATCTTTTAATGTTCTTTTGCGTTCACTTGCTTTTTGGATGTTATTAGATAAGGGATTTACTCTTTAGGCTAGTTGTAGCTCTTCGAGCAGTAGTTTTAGAGTTTATCCCCTTTTAAGGACCTTGTAACCTTCTTTTTTGTGGCAATAAAATTCCCCCTATATGGGGTTTCCTAAAAAAAAGGTGAGTGTAAGGATCAAATCTGCAACTAATCTATCTTTTTGTAGTGAAGCTTCGATAGACTTTCAGTCTTTCTTAGAAGAAGAAAGAAGAGCATTCTCCATGCTTGACTTCCTTTCCTGATGGTGCTACGAGTCCTCCTCTATGTTAGCTTATGCTAGGTTTCTTTTTATTCATGTAGCATAGCAAGAAAATTTGAAGCTTCAAATCAATATTCCAATTTCTCATCCGATTATAGTGTTTGGGCGAATATTCTTTTCCTTTTTTCCTTTCAATTTTTGATAATTGTTGGCAATATACCAAATGTCTTGGAACCACTCAGCTCGAGCAATGAACTGGAATCAGAAAGAAATACATTGGTCAACTCATCATCTTATCTTATTGGATGACATAAGCTACGAGATCATCAATATGAGGGGGTAGCCAGCCCCAGTATAGACTTGCATCACCACATCTCTAATGGAATAAGAAAAAGTGAATCTTTAGTCAGATCCTTTTTGATATCATAAAGCTTGATCAAAACAAAATTAGGGTGAATGAAAAAGAGCATTTGAATGGAAGAATATACTGATCTATAATGACCAAAAATTTAAAGTATGCAAAGCCTTCCACCTATGTTCCTTTTGTGCCCCACAGAATAAGTAGGAAACCAGAGTTGTGTTGATGAGAAGAGATGCGAAGCAACGAGCATAATGCATAATGAAACAAGTATGAGACGCAAGTTCCATACTTTTTTATATACCTATGTATTAGGTTATCTTACATAGATCATATACTTTGAGTCTAAAGAAATGATTTTGAGTCTAAAGAAATTATTTTGTCATTCTTACTTTCTATAATATACGAAATTTCTTTTTCACATTCAAGTTCATGTTTTTAGAAGAAACCTTATTTTTAGTTTACCTTTGGCATAGAGCAATATCGATTGGAATCATTGACTAGAAAACTTCACTAGTGACCAAAGTAACTAAAAATCTTGACTCTCTTTCAGAGGAGGAGTGGCTAATAGGAAAAAGTATTATGATTGGTAATTGATAGACTAGTTATTTTCAAGAAAACCTATGACATATAAGGCTCTAACTATGTATCTTTCCATAAAAGAAAAAAAAAATGCTAATATGATCTTTGTAGCAATCAAAGTTCACGTAGGATGCTATTGTTAAACATACTTTCTCACCAGTAAGTGGACTTTTTTTAGAAGAATTCTATCATCAATCTTTCTCATAAGAGATAGAGCATTAGACCTTCCCAAAAGCACACCAGGTGACATATATCAAGGACAAGTAGTGGTTTACATTCCACTTTATCACTAGAGCTCCGGTCTCATGTCAGCCAAGCCCTTCATTCAACATGAATCATATTCATGAACAACTTATGCAATTTATAGTAGGGAGCTGAATGAAAAGTGAGGTGCGAAGTGCTGACTAGCTGGAAGAGAATTTCAAGATAGCAATGAGCGCATTCTTCCTTGTTGTTGCACATCTATCTTTATATACAATTCCTACACCTATTTCATCTTGCGGAGACTACCTCTTTATTTTTTTCGTAATGTGAAAGTTACCAAGTCAGCTCACCCTTTAGCACTCTTATGAGCAAATCATTACCTTCAACATGGAAGAAAATGGCATGATAGAGGCTATGTTATCCTTTGTGTATGCATGTTGACTATGGAAGCAGCTACACATTATATTGCAAACACCCTAGATGATCGGGTGTTATTTCACTATCGCCTTTATGCAAATGAGAAGCTAGGAGGAAACCCTTCTCCGGTACATTCCATAGATGATTTCCATGAAGCCATACCTTTAGCTAACCTTATAGATGTAAGTTTCCTTAGTTTGGAGTAATAACCAAGAGGAACAAGCTTGTATCCGAGCTAGGTTGGATTAATGCCTAATCAATTCATGCTGGTAAGTTCAATTTCTCCACACTACTATTTAGCACCTAAGTCGAACACTTGACTTTACTCAGTTGCTATTATCCTTCCATGACTCAATAGATAGAGAACTAAGTGTACCAACTAGACAAATTTTGAGTAGGCATTTCCAGTGAATTGGGAATCAAACTAAAAGAATAAAGCATCATCAAGATCCCCCGTGCAAGAGCCATAGTGGGAGAGACCTTCCTTGTTGCAGCTAGCAAGTGGAATCTTTCTTTTTCCATGTGATTGTTGCTATCCAACCTCTTTGCCTAAGAATAGCACCCTGAACTTCTATTGAGAACTTCTGTCGTTGGGTATGAAACTAATTTCATAGAGAAAGTCTTGTATTGCATCTTATGATAGGAAGAAAACTACACTTTTATGGGGATATTGATGTTCGAATCCTCCTCGATCTATAGTGCAAAAAGTGCATATTGCATGTCAAGAAGCCAAGGATAGGTTGGTATATTATTTAAGTGGGTAACATGTTCGACATCAAAACCAATCTTAAAACTTGAAGATCACCCTCCCATTGACTTTGAAGAGAAAATGCTTTCTATATATCTATGCAACTAGTTCTTTCACTTCAAAATTGATCCCTCAAAATTGACTATTAGACCCAAAACTTTGCTTATGTTGCTTTTTATCTCTCTTTATATGTGTCAATGTCTAGCCCTCTCTCTTGCTTCTAGCTTTGGGTGCTTCGCTTCTGAGAGAAAGAGCATATCTAAGATAAGGAAGGCAAGCATTCTCTCTCTGGTGTCTTGGATTTGGATCCATTTTTTCATCATGCCTTGTTGGATGATACAAAGAAGTTTGAAATGTGCGTAGGAAGAATAAATGAAAGCTTATGAAGAAAACAAAAAATATATCACTCCTTGGGTATCTTAACCTTTGCTGCAAAAAAGGAAAATTTTCCACTAACTATGAAAAAGAATTCATGAAACCACCATCACTTCTCCCCTTCGCCACTTTTGCTAAGGTGAGTGGGCCACAAATTCTTTTTACTCTAGAAGGGGGTTGCATTCCGAGGGACTCAAAATCTCCACTTATTGTCAAGCTTAGACATACTTCACAGTGAAAATATTGAGACCATGGCCACACCTTGAGAAAATGGTGATGATGTGGTCAACCCTAGATACATGGTTGAGAAGAACCACTAGTGGTGTGGTGTGGTGTGGTGTGTAGTGCAGTGTCTTCTTACCAAGATCAAGAAATGAGAAAATAGATGATTCGTTCTAAAACTTTTTCTTTTTCTTGTAGAAAGAGATTAGTTCCTCCGATTGAGTTTGGAAAGGTTTCCTTTTTAAATTCTAGAAGTGGAGGAGCCTATGTAGAAGAGCACCACCATGGAATAGTTCAGGTATTGGGTATGAATTCAGATGCAAGGATCGTGAATCCTCAAATTTGGGTTTCAATCTGACGATCTGGTGAGGACGATTCCTCGTGTTCATGCGCTAGGCCTTGTTCTTTAGAGGTCTATGTATTTCTTAAGTTAGAGCTCCTTAAGCAAGAACTGAAGTATTGTCGAAGTAGAAGAGTCAAAGAAGTTATATAGATATAGCATGTCAATCTTCTTCCTCTTCCAAATGCATGCTAATGTTCTCTTTAGCGATGATGATGATGGTCATAGTGGATCACTTGCCGTGACTTGAAGGTAATTGGAAAAGAATGTCAAGGCAACTATGTCATTTTCCTTTACCGCTCTTCTACTCCATGCTACATGTACGGTACAGTCTCAAAGCACAAAAAAGGAGAAAGGAATTTTTTTTTCAAAAAGAAAAGGCAACAGTTTGATTCTGAAAGAAGAAAAGGGCTTCAATCTCCATATATGATCTTGGTGCAGATCGAGCAGACTTCATGAATCATTTGCATTTCTAGGCCATTCGGGTCAATTACATGTATTCTAGGCTATTGGATCTGATCTGAAAGCAAAGATGAACTGACACAACCTACCAACCTGCTTTCAATCCAGCCGCAAATGAGAACTAATGGACCCAAGCTCACCGCTTCAAGTTTAGTACACTAAAACACTAGCTCTCCTTTCCCGTCTTGGTTTAACTAACTTAATGGTCCAATCTGAGCTTTACCTGCTTCCGCACAGTCTTTCTCTACTATTGGTAACTCATATATGTACTATTTTTCATTTTTTTGTCGACTTCTTTCTATGGTTGAATCATTTGCTTCATTGGTTTTTAGGTTCCATACGGAATCAAAAGTTGATTCAATATGTCAGTCAAATTATCTAAACCTTCAAATCAAGAAAAAAGCCCATGGATAATCAATCCAATCAACCAAGCAGATGGAAAGAGAAAGAGGGAGGGAAGCATTGAGTAGCCTCTGAGAAAGGGAATTAGACAACCCGCTAGAATCTAATTTTTCCTATACATCTTTCTAGTAGGGAAATGATGGTGCTGCTATCGATATTTCAGTGAATGAAACATCAAGAAGAAGCTAAATGCCAAATCAGGCTACACAAGCTAGTCTAGTAGTTAGACCACCTCGTCTTCCTTTCTTTGAAAATTTAGGTAAATGCTTCAATTAAGATGAGGGGCACACTATTTTTTTCCATCATCAAGTTTTTTAGCCAGATAGAAGAGGTCAAGTATAAAGAAAGAGTTCAACAAGATGAAGAATGCTCCTTTTAGGTTCCAAACTAGGGGCATATCTTTCCTCCTTGCCTGCTTTCCCTGTTGGATCAACGCTTCACCAAAAGAACTACGTTGGATTAAGAAGATTAGTCAAAACTTAGCTTTCTTGAGTCTGTGGCAAGAATGTTGTATACATATTTTATTAAATCTCCCATAAGAATAATACTTTGACTTTTTTTTAGTGAATATCTAACAATAAGCTCAATTGAATGATGAATGGATCTAGATCCTAAAATAAGAAAGCTTTAGAATAGGCATGGGTGATCAAATGAAAGCGACTGATAAGAACTAACCTATAGCTAACATAATCTAACCTAATTGAGACATTGTAGAATAAACTAAACTTCTTTAAATTTGGTAAGAGCTAAAGTATCTCCTAAAAGTATTGTACTTAGACCTACTAAAAAAGTGAAATTTATTATATCAGGTATAACTATGAAAAGAGGAAGAGGCCAAGCTACAAGACAAATTCCTGTTGGTACCATAGTAGTAGCATGTATAAGAGCTAAAAGAGGAGTGGGGCCTTTCATGGCATCAAGTAACCATACGTGAAGGGGGTATAGATTTAATAACTACACGGACAAAGAAAAAAAAATATGCACATTAAAAGAAAGATTTGACCTTGGATCAAGAATAAAATTGAAACTACCAGTTATCCTATCAAATCCTAAGGTTCCTGATAAGAAACCAAAATCAAATAGACTTTGAGTTACAAAAACTTTTTGACAAGCACTTGCTGCAATGGGTCATGTGAACCAAAGATGACCACATTCCCACTTGTTCTTAAAAAAAATTTGTATCAAATTGGAACTAGTAACTAATCCCAACATTGAAGCATTGGAAAAAGATTAAGAAATCTCAATTGGTCGTGAGACATAGAATTGTCACTAGAAAGAAAAACCATGATTCCAACAGTAGTAATTATTATTGACATAATAGAAGTCAGTGGATCAATCAAGTGTCTGAACTATAAGAAAAAAATTCATTCTTGATGGTCTGAGACCATAGATATTAATAGGTCAAACTTCCATTTCATTACTGAATATACATATACATTGACTATAATTGTCTATGTCTTAGTATACTCCAAAGTGAAAAGAAATATACCTATACTCTGACTATAAGATAAAGACTCCGAATTCTAAATACTCTTAAGATAATTCTTTTTACATTAAGACTTAGTAGAATGACTAACAATGAGATTTCTTATCGTTTCTTGCTTGTCTCACTTTTGTGAGAGTAGGTGTGAATTCTAAAGTGACCGACCATACAATCTGTGATAGAAATAGGTTCACACCTTTTCCTACTTCTTCCAAGCATTAGACCCCTCTGTTGTGGGTTTTTTTTCTACCAGTTGGGGCTTTCCCTTCACCGCCCATGGGGATGGTCTATAGGGTTCATAACTACTCCTCTAATTATAAGAGGCTTACCAAGCCAACACTTAGATACAATTTTACCCAAACTTTTTTGGTTCACCTCAACAATATACCCACTTGTTCGTCTATTGCTAAGCAATTTTTGGATATCAAATGGACCTCCCCAAATGGTAATCTAAATGTGACTGACTTACCCTCTTTTGCAATCAGTTCTAATGCCTGCTGCTCTAGCTAATTATCCACCATTTCCAAGTGTGATTTCTATGTTATGTATGGCCATGCCTAAAGACATATCGGTTGACTTTTTTCTCAATCAAAATACCTTCCTAAACTGTACAGGCTTCTCCAAAGCATATGACTTTCTAGGTGTATATGATGATATATAGATAGATGGATCTTATATGAATCGTATGATTCAGCACCACATTAGTGGATATAGAGGAATCCAAATCATCGAGTCACTCATGTTATGAACTTCTACATCTTAGGTCTCCTGTCCATCATCGGCTTATGTTCTTCATGTAGCATTCGGACCAAATGACTCTATGAAATTACGTTAATACTTTTATATATTATGAGTCACATAGAATACTATTGCTTCGCTCCTTAGTCCTTTTAAGTTTGAGTTCAGTGACTCATCAATGGTAAGCTTAGTCATGAACAAGTAAGATTGCCTTTGTTCTCCAAGGATCAAAGTAATTAAGACTTTGCCAAACACGTACCTCAAGAAAGAAAATGATCCACACCTCAACTCAAAAAGAATAACAAAAGATAGTAAAGTGCTAGCTATTGAAGGATCAATGAGTTCTTTACCAAAATGATTTGGTAAGGATAGAATTTCTACTATAGATAAAGAAGATGAATTTGCTTGGTGAGCTAACCATTTGTCTTGATGAATTCTTTTCTAAGGAAGTAGTTAGCTAAAGAAAGAGACTATTTCCTTTCACTTGTTCTACAAGTTTAACGTTCCACACCTTATTTTCCATAGGAGTAGTGGTGGTGGTAGGGAAAGAAAAGTGTGATTTGTCTTTCTGGCATTCTCTCTTTAGAATGCAAGTAATACACCAATTTTATGTGAGGAATTAGTAGCTATTAACTAGACAAGTTGAGACCAAAATCTCCGTTGTTATCTATTTTCTATAAAGAAGAAAGAAGAGCTAGAGAATAGATTGATACTTTTTCCCTGAGGGCTCCCAATGACTACCTACTCTTGTTTGGTTCCTGAACCTTGGTCCTTCACTTCTGGGAAAGAAGATAGGGATACACCCTAACTATCACATGATCCAACTGTGGTATCAGAGTAGAGTTTTCATGCAAACCTCTATTTTAAAATCTAAAACCCTACCACCTCCATCAACTAACTCATTGACACACAACCCAGAAAAAAGATTGGAATCTAAATTTTATGATTTCATCATTAATTCTAGAATTTGATTCATAGAAAAGCTTTTTTTCTTTCCATATCCTATTAGAATCACCATCTACTTCAATTCAATCTCAATTCAAAACCATACACATACACTATTGCTATTTGTCATGTATTAGCAAAACTTGACCTATATGAGCAGAAAAACATAAATAAAAAAAAATTCATAAAATCCAACCTATTCTTTCAATAAACAACTTCAAACTCCTTTCAAAAAAATTAATACACCCAACACTATGCTAAGATTTCTTGGATTTATTGGCATTATGAAGCTCAAAACTCCCTGGATGGCCGGTTCCCAATGAAACAAAAGAATCAATTTTCTTCATATGCTCTCCCCTTATAGATAGGACTAACAAAGAACAAAGTTCTTTTTGTATCACGCTACTTGTTCTTCTTAATGGAATTTGATAATTCTCAAATTTCTTATGAGCACCAATTATTGTATTCGTGTGGATAAGGTTTTTGTTACAAGCTTTGATTTGTAGAAAATTTCAATACCTGATTATACCATGAAACAATACTAGCTTTTTGATCTAGCTTATATCACTACCTATATAAAAGAAAGATAAAGACTATAAAATGAAAAAAGTGAAGAAAAATTAATAGTAGTTGAACAATATACCAAACACTTTTGTCCTTCAATAATTTCAGTAATGTTGAAAGTAACTACATAGTAGGATTACTGCTAGAACTACTTCACTATATATTAGTTATGAACTAATCATTTGACCAATAGATCGTAGTGATCCAAGGAATGCATATTTAGAATTAGCTGACATTCCAACAAATAGAATACCATATACTCCAATACTTGATAGTGCTAGTGAATATAGAATTCTTAGTGAGAAATCACTTAGTGCTAGACCTTGTCCTAGAAGAATTACACCCCACCCTGGTAGACTAAAAACTACATTAACCATATGTGTTAGGAAGCTTAGACTCTTTGTAGCTTGTGATGGAAGAATTTTTACTTGCTTGAGTGCATCTGCAAATGGTTCTAGTAGAGCATAAGAAAAAACTACATTAGGTGCAATTCATCATTTCATTGATCCCATTAACTTTCATTCAATTATTATTATAAAAGCAACACTGAGTAGAATTGGTACTAGAACTACTAGAATATATAGTCTATTCTATCAAACTGAAAGCATTGGTTTTCTATTCAAAATATCAGTAGAATTGCATATGTAATTACACATTCTTCTATGTCTAATCTTAAAAGAAAAAAGATTTAGATTTTCTAATTCTAATTAAAATACAGGTATAAATCAATAGAAAAAGAAAGGAAAGGGGAAAGAACTATGCTTGGCTATCAATCCATGCAAAGCCTTTCTCTAGAGTTATGGCTTCAACCGCAATTGGCATAAATTTGTGGTATACTCCACAAATTTCTGAACATTATCCATAGAACACCCCTCATTCAATTAGAACTGATATTTGGTTAAGTCATCCATGCATGACATCAATTTGGAGTCCTAGTGAAGGAACAAGAATGTCATGAATAACATCAACACACTAATAAGAAATTGGATGTGTGTATCGATTGGGACTACTACTCGGTTATCAATATATAGTAGTCATAGTTTTCTATGTTCTATGTATGTTTCAGGAACCAAATCAAATTCCATTGATTCTCCATCTTCATTAAGAAAATTTAAGTCTTTGTATGAGCAGTACCATTGGTGTCTTGCTACTTTCACTACATATTCTGTTGAGCGATTCATGATAGAAGTCATACAAGCTCAAGACTTGCCAGCTATCACTTTCTCTGAAAAAGATCTTATGCCTAGAACTTCAGAACATAATCACCCTTTATAAGTTATTGCAAAGAATTACAATTTTATGATTCATTAAATCCTGATTGATCCAGACTCTTATATTAATCTCATGAATTTGTGAAAGCATTAAGGAGGATATCCCTTGATCTTCAACATCTTGGGTGTGAGATAAACTAATGGTGCATGGGTTCAATGAAAAAGATAGAAGATAATAGGATCTTTTTTCCTACCACTCAAGTTTGGGAACCTCCATAGAGAAGCCAAATTTTATGTAATCGATGTAGATACTTCATTTAGAACTCTTCTCAGTCAACCATGGCTTTCGAGTTTGGGATGGTCATGTCGCTATGCACCAATGCATAAAAGACTTGAGGATGGAGAAGAGTTTTAAATCATTGATATACAACCATTTGCTATACATGAAGTGAAGATATAGGAAGATGTAAAGTCTTTCATCCCAAAAGAGCCCAAGCGAGAACCTCCTAAGATTTAAGGCTTCTACTTCAAAGACTACAAAATAATGAGAAAAGAATGGTGGGAAACAAAGAGAGAGAGAAAGAAGGAAATGTCAACTCTCCTAAAAGACTTTAGTTAGGTTTTATTTATTTTCTTTTCTTTTTATTTTGGTTTATGTTTATTTATTTATTTTAATTGTAGGTTTTATTTAGTTTAGGTTTAGGTTTTTAACATTTTATGGTTTTGGAGTTAGGGTTAGTTGAGGGTTTAGGGTTTAGGGTTTAGGGTTTGGGGTTTAGGGTTTAGGGTTTAGGGTTTAGGGTTTAGGGTTTTAGGGTTTAGGGTTTAAGGTTTATGGTTTAGGTTTAGGTTTTAGGTTTAGAGTTTAGGGTTTAACCTTTAGGTTTTAGGTCTAGGGTTCCAATTTTAGTTCAGGGTTTAGGGTTTTTGGTTTTTTTAACAGAGAACGTGTTATGATTCAACATTTCTTCTTTTCAATTTCATCAACCAAGTATCATACCAAGTTTTCTAAGACACAAGTAATGACATAGATAAAAAATGAGCACACATAGAGAAAATCAAAAACCATAGATAACTAGAATCGTCTCTACTATAAAGACAGTTCCATAAGCATTCGATTTAATTTTTATAGTTCATGTTATTTTTTATTTTTATCTAGGTTTATTTTTTATTTTTATTTAGTTTATTTTAGGTTTTTTATTTTAGTTTTTTTAGGTTTAGGTTTATGTTTTATGTTTTATTTTTAGGTTTAGGTTTAGGTTTGAATTATATTTTTTTTAGGTTTAGGTTTAGGTTTGCTTTTAGTTTATTTTTATTTTATTTAGTTTAAGGTTTAGGTTAAGATTATTTCATGATTAAGTTTAGGTTTTATTTATTTTAGTTTAGTTTATTTTAGTTCAAGTTTACGTATATTTTATTTTATTTATTTCACATTTAGTTTTTTTACTTTATGATTTAGGTTTTATTTTTTATTTATTTTAGGTTTATTTTTTAGGTTTAGGTTTTATTTAGTTTTATTTTATTTTATTTAATTTTACATATATTTTAGTTTTATTTTACATTTACTTTTTTATTTAAATTTTTTTATTTTGAGGTTTATTTTATTTTTTTTTAGAGGTTTTATTTATTTTATTTTATTTTAGTTTTTATTTTTATTTTATTTTATTTTACAATTAGGTTTATGTTTAGGTTTAGGTTTAGGTTTTAGTTTAGGTTTTATTTTATTTTATTTTATTTAGGTTTAGGTTTCTTTATTTATTTTATTTTTAGGTTTTAATATCATTTAATCACTTCAATATGTACACCCTATGATCTATGTGGTTTCCCGACTCCAAATTAATACACCACAACCATATAATTAATCTTCGTAGAGCTCAATTTCATGGATATAAAATGATTGTATATCTCTTTTTATAGTAAACTCCACTCCATCTCTTTTGTATTTAATACATTGGTGGAATGATGAAGGAACCATTCTATATCCATGTATCCATGGCCTACCTAAAAGAGCATTAAAAGATATCTCTAAATAAATAATATGAAACTTTGCTTTAGTTTTGAACCCATATATTTCTAATAATAGAGTGATCGAACCTAAAGCCTTTTCTCTCATTTCATTAAACACCCTTAATTACATTTTGTCAGAACTAAGTCTTCATGTGTTAATATTCAAAAATGACAATATTTTGAAGTTCATGATGTTGACTGAAGCTCTAAGATTAATAAGAACTCAGAATAATCTAAAATTTTCCACCTTGATTAAAATATAAAGGGGGTGGATAATGGTCAGTCATTCCCAAAAATAAATCTTCATTTGAGAATGTTATCTTGGGAACTTTTTTAAAATAATAAGCTTCATCAAAGGAAGAAGTTGCTAGCTATGCAGGCATATCTTTGTGCTGAGTAATACATGAACTAATAATTTTGTCACTTCTTTAGATAGAATAAAGGCATCATAAATTTTTAGCCTATTAGGTTGCTTCCTAAGTTGAGCTAAAACATTATAGCTGACCTTATGAGTAGCTGTCTTAACTACTGAATCATTTTGAAAAGGTTCAAGACATTAGTCAATAATGTGTTTGCCTTTATCCTTAGAGAAAGGAAGGAAAGGTGGTAAGACATTCTCACTATGGAGATTGACTTGTAATATCTAATTAGTAGGGGTCATGTTAACTTGTCCCTCATCGATGTTCTTTTCCAAAGATTGGTCAAATTTAGAATTCCACTTCTATATTAACATGATTTTCTTATAAATCAACCATAGATTAATCATTTTCTAATCCTAATTGTAGGCTTCAAAAAAAATAAAAAGAAAAAATTAAAAATGGCGAGAATCTTAATGCCTTACCAATTGCCATCCCCATTAGCAATAACCACCCAAAGAGAAGAGCGAGAGTGATTAGGAGAATAGTTTCTTATTAAAAGGGGGAGGGCTAACTTCAAACTCTCTCTAACCACTTTATACACTCTCTCCAACACTCTCTCTGCCACTCTACACACTCTCTCCAGCACTCTCTCTAGCCACTTTGCACACTCTTTAAAGCACTCTATCTATCATCCTATTGGAAATACCCTCCTCTCACACGAATAATATCCTTCTTTCATGAGACAATTAAAAAGAAAGAAAAGACTTCATAAGAATAATTTCAGATAAAATATGAAATAAAAGTTTTTAATGTATTTGATTCCTTGGCCCATAAAAAATTTCTCAAGATTTCCACCATTGATCTTGGATCCGTTGAGAGTTAATTGTCCTCTCTCCATCGATCTTGGATCTAGAGCAAGGGAGAAGAGCATGATTTCATTAATTACAAAATATTAGTCATTGTGAGGAAAAAAACTCTATCAAAATTAAAATTAACTTGAAATGGAGATAATTAGATCATAAGTTTTAAATACGAAGGCCTCTATCGTTAATCTTGGTTACAACATGAAATGAAAATCCTCCTTTCATTGATCTTAGATCTAGAACAAGAGAGAAGAGTGCATGTTGCACTAACAAATTTCAAAATTTAGCAATGCTAAGCCATTATACTAACAAAATTTTGTGGGAGCTATCAACTACACAAGAAATTTTCCATAAAGAAAAGTTTCAAGTCTCATTGGACTACAACTGATCCCGAGCTAACTCTCAAGAATTTTGGACCTATGGTGCTTCACTTCATGGAACCATAGTGCTACCACCAGCACCAAGGTGTTGTAACCAATGGTGCTACATTCTTAAGTTGTAACATCAAAATGCCCATTTTTAGCATCATAGTGCTATCATGAAAGTGACAACAACACAATGCCACTTTTCTGGTTCCTAACCACTACCTTTTATGATTTTAAGCCCATGTTCCACCAACTTGTCCCTCAATTTTAATAATTAGGACCAGCACTATGGTGCTCCACATACAGTGCTTAGGTGTAGCCAGCCAATTGATGTAGTTACTATTCTCATCAAAAATAGCATTTAGAATATTTATTATTATTAATTGCATACGTAACTTAGTACGTAAAATGCATTAGACATTGATGGAGCATCTCAGTGCTCTAACACAACTTTGTGGAATTTGTTAAATTTTTTGTCTCTTTTATTAAATGCATTGCCAATACATTTTTGAACTACTTTTTTTGATGCTATTTTGGTAGCCCCTAGATGTTGGTCAACGAGTCAACATGATTTCTTTTATTTTAAACATTGCATCACTCTTTTTTTTTTTTGCTCAATGTTGTAACACTGCCCTTTTTGGTTTTAAGGCCTAAACTTATGCCTTGCAATGCTGTGGCAATGAGTTCTCGGTCAAAGTGTTGATTAATTTCTATGTGCTACCCTATTAACTAATAAATAACTAAAAATAAAACCCTATTAATGCCTAATAAATAACTAAAAAATAAAATATGGAATTGAGTATCCTTATTAGATATTAGTTTTAGTTAGTTATTTAGGTTTTAATAGTTATTTGCTATTAGTTACTTTTATTAGTTATTAGTTATTTATTTAGTTTAGTTATTATTAGCTATTAATTTATTATTTTAGTTAGTTTAGTTAGTTTTATTATTATTATTATTAGTTATTAGTTAGTTTTATTAGTTATTTTATTAGTTTATTATTAGTTATTAGTTTATTATTTTATTAGTTATTATTATTAGATTAATGATTATCTTTTTAGTTATTTATTAGTTATTATTAGTTAGTTATTTTTTATTATTAGTTTGATAGTTAATATTAGTTTGATAGTTAATTATTAGTTTATTAGTTTTATTAGGTTTAGTCATTATTTATTTATTTATTAGTTAGTAAGTTTTAGTTAGTTTTATTATTTAGTTTTTATTTTGTTAGTTTTAGTTAGTTTTATTAGTTAGTTATTTTATTATTACTTAGTGTGTTATTTATTTATTTATTATTAGTTAGTTTTAGTTATTATTTTAGGTTATTAATTTTATTATTATTTAGTTTAGTTATTTATTAGTTATTTAGTTTAGTTAGTTTTTATTATTATTAGATATTATTAGTTAGTTATTAGTTTATTAGTTATTGGTTTGTTTAGTTTATTAGTTGTTAGTTATTAGTTATTAGTTATTAGTTATTAGTTATTAGTTATTAGATATTTAGTTATTTGGTTTAGTTATTAGTTTAGTTATTTTTATTAGTTATTAGTTTAGTTTAATTCATTTTAGTTAGTTATTAGTTTTGTTAGTTAGTTTTAGTTAGTTATTAATATTAGTTATTAGTTAGTTAGTTATTAGTTTTATTATTAATTTTATTAAGTTTTAGTTTTAGTTATTAGTTAATTTAGTTTATAAGTTCATTTTATTAGTTATTATTAGTTATTAGTTTTAGTTAGTTTTTAGTTAGTTTTAGTTTTAGTTTTAGTTATTAATTTTTATTAGTTAGTTTATTAATTAGTTAGTTTTCGTTATTAGGTTTCTTTTATTTTTATTAGTTTAAGTTATTAGTTTTAGTTATTAGTTATTAGTTAGTTATTTATTAGTTTAGCTTTATTAGTTATTAGTTTAGTTATTATTAGTTATTTAGTTATTAGTTATTAGCTTATTTTGGTATTATTAGGTTTATTAGATATTAGTTTTAGTTTAGTTTATTATTAGCTATTAGTTTTATCTAGGGAGTATCTTTATTAGTTAGTTTATTTTATTAGATACCATTGCCTAGTCTATTCACATGAGTAGAGTAGAGTATGAATACCTCATAATCCCTCTTGAAATCCTAGGATTTTAATGAAGAGAAATAAAATATCTAATAACCCCTTAGCTCTATGGTTGTATGTTCTAACAACATGCATGCATCTTTTTTTTCCCTTGTAAATAGGGGGTCTCAACTCTTACACGATTAGGGACAAGAATTGACCTATGAGAGCAGTCCCTTGTAGTGGAGAACACCGATTCTCACTGACTTAGGCCATAATTGTATTTCATCATACATTTAAGCATAAATCCTCTCAAGTCCATAATATTGAGTTAAAATGAAATAAAACTTATAAATCTTTCTTGCATTAGTTTAAACCATGATTTTCATATTAATCAGGATTTATTCTCTTAGAGAGTTAGTTTATGACTTTATATTCTTTCATAAAAGAAAAATGGACAAGTCATCTTACATTTACATAAGACTTGCCCACATGATTTTAAATCGTAGGAGGTGCTAACTGGCAGCCACTCCATGTAGTTGTAAGTCCAAAAGAGCCGAGATTGGTTAACTCTCTCTAGTGGAAGTGAACTAATACATCCTATCTTTCTCAAGTAGATTTAGGTTGAGCTATTTGCTTGTGCGAGAACACTTTTGATGTAGGTTCAAAGGGTTTATGTTTCTTCTTTGCTATGAGCATAAGTCCTCATCTCTTAGTATTTTCATAATCTTAGGTTATTGGAATCTAAGTCATAAGATTCTAATAAAATATTAGTTCAAATAAATATAATTTTCATATCAAAAAATATAAAGCCTCACTATAGGATATATCAAAGCACTTACTAGGCTTCCTAGCATTATGAGTGCTTCATACTTATCCCCTTCATAATCTATAAAGAAGTCTCTCCATTTGAATTCGCTTGCTTGATTCCTAACAATTAATAATCCATTGACCAATCTTTGTAATCTTTAAAGATATTAGTTAACTACTTTAATTAAAAGTATTCTTAAAATTTTTTATTTTCTAGGATGTAATTAGCTATGGGGGTTTGCCTCCATAAGGAACTAAAGAACGACACAAATAAACTGCTTTACTTCATCCATGTAAAGTAGAAGAAATATCTTTGGTATATAGATGCACCTACCTTAAGAGTCCTTATTAGATTATTTAGTCCATTGTAGGGAGGCATTTCTATCTTTCAAGATAGCATATCATTCCTTAGATGTCATACTCAATCATTTAAATAAGTACTCCTTAAGATCTGTGTGGTGTCCATACGACTAAAAATAAAAACACCATAACTATGTTTTTTTTCATAGAATTACTTTAATTTCTCTAATTAATCCTCTTAGATAAATGATGACTAAGCTCACATTATTTGAAATATTAGCTTTTTAGGCAAATGATTTTATAAAAAATTTCCATTGCTTATGTCCCTTAAAAATTAGTAAAGATCTTATATTAGTCGACTTTCTATCTATGCATCTTATACTTGCAAACTCCTCATTAAATGATGAAAAACCTAATAAATAAATCCTACACATTAAAGAAAATGAATGAGAATTATATAGGGCATCATCTCTTGTCATGAATCTTGATCAAAAATCTTGTATAAATGCTAACATTAGCTTAATATTCATATTTTTTGAAGGAGGGATTATGAGGTATTCAGCCTTCTGAGCCAAACTAATAATGAAATAGAATATACTACCCTTATTATTGGCCTAGAATTGACTTTATGGATGTGCATTAAGAAAATCAAGATCTATAGAGATTCTTTAATTATCAGCAAGTAACCAGTATTTATGAAATCCTAAAACGTGACTTACATGTTCACTATCAAAATTTCATGCTACTCCTCAAGGCTAGATGCAACTCTAATTAGAATTCCTCAATCTCAAAATAGTTAAGCAAAGGAAGAAATTATCGAATAAAGATATTATTCAACTAACAAGTTGTCTCATCTTTAACATCTCTTAATGAAGTTTCAACACCACACACATCATGTTCAGTCTTAAGCTCTTATGCATTATCATATAGTAATTAGTAACAACAAATTATAGATTATCTCAAAAAAGGGTTTCTTCTAAATGACCATTCAATATCTACACAAATTTAGTGGAGAGCATTATGCTTCACACATGTCTTAATATCTTTTTTTTTATGATCATTTAATCAAATGGATCTCTGTTATTTATACAAAGAATAATATAAAAAAGGTTATAATTGAGGTTGATCAAGGGATATGTGGATCTAATCAATCGGTTTAAAATACAAATAAAAAAAGTAAAGTGATTAAACTAATATTGTCTTATTAAAAGTCAAGATTGTATTGATCACTGGAAGATGCCATCATTGTCAAATTTATGATCGGATACCATATACGCTTCCAAATATCCTACATCGAACTATCATCACTTTCCCTCTCAATTGTTGAGGGATATATATAATTTGTCCAGCAAAACCTCCTTCATTTGGAGGTTAATAATAACTGATTTTTTTTTAGGTGGGCTAAAGCCATACCCTTAAAATAAGTTATAACTAACAACTTGTTATAGTTCATCCGAGACCATATCATTTCTTAATTTGGCATACCACAATAAATTATTTTTCTATACTGAACTAGCCTTAAATTTACTAAGTTAAATCAATTTTCTAATCTACATAATATTGATTGGTAATATTCAACTATTTATTACCCAAGCACCAATGGCTTAGCTGAATCTTTCAACAAAAGTTTGATAAAATTATTAAAGAAAATACTATCTTTGAATAAGCATGAATGGCTTGATAAGCTACCAGATGCTTTTTGGGTTTACAAGACTATATATTTGACTATTACCCAGCTTATGTATTGACATTTGGGGCAAAAGCAGTCTTGCCCCTAGAAGTAGAGTTGCCAATATTATACATGTCATTTCCTATCAAATTTGAAAAACATAAAAATATCAGACTCTAGTTAGAGAAGTTGAGAAATATTTATGAACTTTTTTTCATAAGCCCAACAAAATTTAGAATGATATCGTGCTCAACAAACATATGCACAGTACAAACTACTCTATCTGAAGACATTCATTATTGGGATCTTGTCTTAATCATCAAAAGACATATTATTTCATGCAAAAAAATTGATTAAAAAGTTTAAGCCAATGTGGCGACCCTTCATTGTAAAAAAAAGTGTGAAGGGGCATATCTTTTACAAATAAATATTGTAATTGTTGACCTCATTTTGGATGAGGTTAACATCATTATTAACCTAGTAATTAAGACACCTAATCAGAGTAAACCATTTTGGGATTTAACTTAACCTAAGATTACATGAATCCAAACTAAACTCATAATTGAAATCTAAAATCTAATCAAGCTTAGATCAAAGAAATTGGGGGGGTAGTTTAATTAACCTACCTTAGCTTAAAATTACTTAAACCCAAAGAAATTCAAATAAAATAAAAACAAATTGAAATCAAATCAAATAAAAATAATAAAGTCATGCATGAATATAAATGGGTCTAAAAATAAATCTAAATGAGGTTCAAGAAGGTCGGTCATGTCATTTAATCTAAGGTTGATGATGTGGGTCCCACTAAGTCAAAGGTCAATTCACTAAAAAATGACCAAATTAAATCATTCTAATAACTCATATTCACCCTATGTGCCTAATTAAACATGATTAGAGTTAAACATGTCTTAATTGAGTTAAATTGATCATTTGTCTCAATTAAACTTAATTTAACCCATTTAAATAAAAAAGGTTTAAAAATCAAAATCAAGCCCAAATCCCCTAAAATTCATCAAATAGTAATACCATAAATAATCAAACAAATACAATTAAAGCCCACAATCTTGATCCCGTCCATCGGAAGGAATACAGCTAAGATAAAATGAAAAGATACCTAAGTGAACTAACTCAAGGCATTTATACCAAAACCTAATTTAAATAAGTTTGTTTAACTCATGAATCATTATAGGCTTGATTTGGATAACTAATCATTAATTCAAAAGGATGAATAATGAGAATTGATCACACTTAAGACAATCTAAGTCAAGTTAAACCTAAATAAATGAAATTTAAGCATTTGAGCTTAAACCAAAACTAATCCCATTAGAATTTATGTAGCCTCATTCTAGGGTGAATTTAAAGTGATTAATAGTCTATATTAAAGGGTATAAAGAGGTCTCAAGTCAGTCCAAAAGAAAAAGAAAACAAATATTCCATTGAGCTAAAGAAGCCAAACCAAGCCTAATCACCCCCCAATCCCTCCAAAATGCCTTCCATGTGTGCAATCTCAACTATTCTAGGGATTTAAATGAAAGTTTTAACTTTCTCATAGCCTTTAGACTAATGATTAGAGTATGACTCTATGGTTGGTGACCTCCAAGAAAATCTTATATGGAGACATCTCCACCAAGCTTAAAAAAAATAAGGGAACATCAAATTTCTCTCTTCCTTGGATTCCATCACCTTCTCCAAGCGAAATTAAACTCAAACGCACCTTTCCCTTCCTAGCAAGCTTCCCAAATCATTCCCAACACCAAATTCCATAGAGTTGTGGTGGACATCAGTCTCCATCATGATTTAGAGGGAGGCAAAGCTTGATTCTTTTTCCAAAAGCTTCACCTCAATTCCTTGAGCAATTTCAAAGTGCAAACAACCACTGAGACCCCATGTTGGTGAGGTATGGTCAAAATTGACCTCTTATAAATTTAGCATTGATCATTTGTAAAATGAATTTGGCCTTAAGATTAATCAAACTGTATAGATCCATTTCAAATCATGCATGATCATTTTGTAATCTTGTGATTTCATTATGTAGATTACCGATGATTTAGCCATGAAAAGTGGAGGGCACTCAATCATTGCCTTGGTTGAAGAAGACAAAATCGTGACTGTCTGTTCCTTCTGTTTGGAATGAATGACCATAATTTAGCCGGATTGATTGAATAATCTCCTTAAGGAAATCATGGGATGATCTAGAGTAGTTTGATCTTTGATTGAATGGCCTGAATCAAATCACATCCCCACTACCATAATAATGCAGGATCCACATGGTTCCCGCATGGCCAAATCACACGTTGTCACGTGTAAAGTGGCATTGTGTCTATACCACATGGTGCTAACTATTTTAAAGAGAATATTTGGATTTCTTTTGGATTTACAAAATATAGAAAAACATGAGAAACTTCAAAAAATTCATAAAACATAAAGTACTTTACAAAAAAATGTAAATAAAGACTCTATGGATTCATCTAAGTGAGAGGAATCTATTAAACCCAAAATCCCAAAATTTTATTGGGTATTTTAAAGTTAATTTGAGTTTAATTTAAAATAAACAAACTTAAATTAAACCCAAGTTATTAATATAATTATTTTGAAACTTCAAGGGATTGAAATTTTGGTTGAAATACACCTTATATAAACATTTGAGAATTTATTGAGAATTAAAATAGAAGATATAAAATTTTCAAGTCATAAGCCCTAATTTAGTTAGGCAACTGAATGAATTAATTATCATTAAAATTCTCATAAACTTAATAAACTTTTAAAATAATTAAATTAGGCAACTAAATGAATTAATTAATTCAATTTATTAATCCAATCTTCAAAAAGTTATACTAAATCAACAAAAACTCCAAAAATTATAATTATACACTCTATGGATTCATCTTTTAGAGAGGAATTAAGAAAAATTAAATCCTTTAATTAATTCTTGATAATTTAAGCATAATTTATAATTTATTAGAATAATTAAAACTTTTATTAGTCCTAAAATATATATCTCATTAAGATGAAACTTTAGAGATATTAAATAAGCAGAGATCCCCACTTGCCATAAAAATATCAAAGTCAAATGGCCACTAGATCAATCGTTAAAAATTTTAGATTTTAGGTCAATTTAGATTAAATAATAAATAAAAAAATATAAATTATGAAAATTAGTTAAATCAATTTAAAACATCTTAAACAACATCATAGGACTCTACGAAAATTTTATAGCTTATAAAGTTAAAAAATAATCTCATTGATTCTTCACTTAGAGTTTATGGAATTAATTAAAAGCAAGAAATTAATCAAATCCTAAAATATTAAATTATCAAATTAAGAATAAAATAAACATTTAATTGAAAATTAAAATCAATTAATCCCTAAATTTCATATATAAATAGGTAATTAATCAACATTGAAACTACTTTAACCTTACTTAATATCAAACGGAAGACATTAATGATAAATACATATAAATGATTAAATTAAATAATTTAATTTAAATATCTTAGAAATAATTAAAAAATGGCCTAGATTAGGTTTGGAACCTAAACAGTTCATTCCTTTAGATATCTTATGCTATAATAAATAGTTTAATATTAATAAGCAAGATTTATCTTGAGAAATTTTATCAAACAAATGAATTAAATAGGCAATTACATTCATGTAAATCTAAATGAAATAAATCACTTGAATAATGAAATCAATGCCTTTAAAGTAAGATTAAATTAAACATTAATTTTTAATAGCTCACATCATTCAAATTTAATAAACATTAACATTAATGAAAAAAGTGAATAACACTAATGAAATCAAAATCTAATGAACTAAACCAAAACATGTGAAATTAGTAACCATTTATACTCTAATTCTTAATCAAATCAAGAAATATAAATTAAATATAAACTTAAATTATGAAACTATATATAATAATGTTTATCTTAAACAACCAACATAAAATCTAAATAAATAATAATCAATGAGCCAAATGATTAAACTTTTAATTGACTATTTTAAATTCTAATTAAAAGTTACAAATTGGTTAAATCAAGAAACATTAATAAAATTAAATAAAATTTAAATAAAAGAAGAATAAAATCTTTAAATTCCAACAACATTTAAAAATAATTAAACAACATATATTTCAAACTCAAAGAAGAAATTAAACCTTAATCAAATTAAATCTAACTCAAAAAAATCATTCAATCAAATTAAAAAAAATACTAATTACGATACTTAGGTTCTTAGTTTGATTGCTAGAATGGATCTTTATCTTGGGATGAAAATTTTATTATATTAAGATTAAAATGTTAAATGAAATGGGTTTTGCTAAAAGCATAATTTATTCTATTCTTCATTCTTTAAAAACTTAAACACAACTTCAACACAAATATAACCATCAAGTTGGAATAAAATCTAAAAGTAATTAAATTCTTTAAATTGATACTTCCCAATAGAAAATTGAACAAATCCTAAAAATAGAACAAAGAAAAATAATTTAGATAATTCTTTAAAAATAAAACATTTCATAATAAGCTATCATATGGTATATATTCTGTTCGAGATCATAAAGCTACTAGTCCGAAGAAGGTGTTGATACCTCAAATCTCTGGTTTAATAATGACACATACATATTGAAGAAAAATTATGAAAAATATAAGATTAAATTTTAAACCAAATCAAATTCAAACAAAACTTAATGTAGCCATACCCACAAGCCCCTCTCTCACACACTAGATTGCTAGGTCACAAATCTTAGATTTAAGTTAGGTTGATGATCTGTGATGTTCTATGATGTGAAATATTTTTCTTATTGTGTGGTAATACTTTAGACTGTATATCTAGAAATTGTATGCTTGCGTAGTGAAAAATTTCTATAAAGTCACCTTTCAAATCTGTTTGGAGAAAAGAAAGATAAGACTATAAGAATTCATCTTTTTGGGATGCCACGTAGATCCATGGATGTACTTTTTGAGTTGATCAAGTATGACATTTAGGAGAGGTGTACTACCTCAAAAGATAGAACTCACCATGCTTTAATGGACCTAATCACCAAAATAAGGACTCCTAAGGATGTTGGGTCTTTGAAGTGTACTACAGATTCTTCCCTTACTTTACATGGAAAAGTAAAGCAGGGTTTCTTTTAAACTGGGTTCGTTAAGTTCCCTACAGGGGCAACCCCCATAGTTAATTACATCCTAAGGAATGGGGATTCCTTAGAAAAACTCTAGATTAAGGTAAATGATCGTTATCTCTAAAGATTTTAATAGGAAAGGTTTATCAATCGATTAGTATATTTTTGAAAATTAAATGGGATTGATTAAAGAGAGATTTATTATCAAATCTGAATGGAGATAAGTAGGAGATACTCACAATGCTAGGAAACCTAGCGAGCATCTCAAACTATCCTACGATTCGACTTTATATTTTTGAAATTGATTTAATTTATTTGAGTTAGATTTTTCATTAGAATGTTAGGGCTTATAATTCCATAATACAAGGTTATGGAAATGCCTAAGATGTGAGGATTTATGCTTAGGCCTACAAAAGAGAAAAGCAACCTCAAAACCTAAATCTAGGGAGCTTTGGTGAGGGCCAAAAGTATAACCGAAATCTAAGGAAAAAAATGGATATTTGGTTAGCCTCCACAAGAGAAGACAAACCACCCGACAGCTTGGATTTACAATCACCGGGGGGTGGCCGCCAACTAATTCATCCTATGATTTTAAATTCATGTAAGTAAGTCATATGCTTAATACAACATAGTTTGGCTATTATTATTTAGAAAGAGACTAAGTCTTTAAACTCACTCCCTAAAGAGACTAGATCCTGTAAAAGGCATGCTTCAAATGACCTAAATCTAATGCAATTCAAATTTCATTTTTATTTTTATTTGAGAAAATCATTTTGACTCGAGATAATAGGATTCATATGTCAAATGCATGAGAAATAAAGTTATTGGCCAAAATCAGCGAGAAGGGAGGAGGTGTGTTTCCACCATGGCTCTCACAGGTCAAGCCAAGTTTCTCAAGAAAATGTGGAAGCCCTCCAATCAAGAGTGAAATAAGATGCATTTGTGCATAATGTTATAAAAGAAATACTCATCCAGCTAAGGGGTTGCTAATTCTTTTATCTTGATTTTAAACCTAAGCTTTAGGTGAGATTATGAGTAATTTATAATTAGTTTTGAATAGTTAAGTTTGGTAAAAGATTTATTTTTTCCTAAGAGCCTAATCATCATCCAGGCCATTCATAAAGCAAGGAAGAAACTTGGAAAAGGATGCCACTTAAATGCATAAGCTAAATAAATTATCAATCAATTTATAAAGCTGAGTGCAAAGAATAAGTGGTTGATTGTGGTCAGGTACCACCATACAAATCCGGTAACAAATTTGGTAGCTTAGCTCTACACTTATACAACTTGGATTACAAATGAATTACATACAATTAAGGAAGGAATTCATTGTTATGGGGGTCTTCAAGCTTCATTTCTTCATTCTTCTTTGGTTCTATCTTTTGGATGGTTGGAAGGTGGATGCTCCAAGGCCTCACCTGGTGCATAAGATAGGATCTTATGACTAATGCTCATCCTAATTCCCCTAACAATCATTCAAAAATCCTAATTGCAAAATTTACATGAAAAGGAAAAGTAAATCTAGCATTACCTATAAAATAAAGGTTAGCTAAACAAACCACCAAATCCAAAGCATTTATATTGGACTTATCACCCCATACATGGGTGACTAAGTCCACCTGGCCTATAGATTATGCTTAGGGGTATAAGCACCTACAAGAAAAAGCATAATATTTTTTTTATTTATGATAGCGCCCCTTAAGCACAATCCCCTACAAAAAATAATGGTTAGACAAAGATCACCCTACCATTCATTCTATGAGCAGATACCCTAACATTCAGTCTAAAACATATATCACAAAATAAAACAAAGCATCAAACCATGCACTTCCCTAACCTAAAGCTAGAAGTGGTGACTTAGGTTAATGTGTGTGCTTTTAAAGTTTGTGTGGTATGCTTTTCTATGACTTTAAGTTTGAGTTTTCTAAGTGTGAAAATATGTTCAACTTAGAGGAGGGTTTTATTTAAGTTGTTTAATGGTTTTGCATTGATTTTATTTCATGTTTTGATTAGGTTAAGATATGAATTAAGCAAGTTAATTAACCCTTACCTACACCACCTTAGCATAGTTAACCAAATACTTATGAGCTAATTAGATGACATAAAATCTCATAAGAAATTTAAATTTGCAATGCACTTAGGAAGAAAAGGGGCCTAATGCAATTTGGCTCATCATTAATGGTTAATTAAGCTAAGGGGTTTAGCTTAAGTAATTTCAAAACACCCCTTCACACATATGAATTGTGTTTTGATTTTCTTAATTGAATTTAGGCTATTAAACACCTAAGAATCTACCTAGAGTAGATTCATTAAGTTCTAAAAGTTTTAAAAAATTTTAAAAATTAATTAAAGGAATAATTAGTGAATTAGCCCTTAATTAATATAATATTAATGAGAGAAAAAAAAGGGTTTATGGAATAGCTTAGGGGAATGCCCAAAAATTATTTTCTAAATCTCCTCTCTACTGGATCTGACTTGAATCAACTCTAATTGTGGATTAAAACCTCTAATCACACCTTAATTATCCTTAATTAGATTAAGAAAGTAATTAAGAAACACATATGTAATTCCTCCAATTAAGCCTTTAATAAAACTTAAGAAAATTAAGGGAGGCAGAGGTCATCCCCTAAAACATACCCAAGAAGTTTGGAATTAATCAAGGGCTTAATTAAGAGGTAATTAGCAAAATAAAATTTCCAATAAAACCCAAAATCAAAGAAAAAGGTAATCCAAAATAAATTGAAATTATTTTCAAAATATTCTAGGTTGAATTATACTTTTCATAAAATTTTATCTCATATTTTTTTGAATTTTATTGAGAGAGATATGAATTTTAGAAGATCAATAGACTAATTAGACTTAATTAAAATCCTTAACTAATCCTTCATATCATAGCACGACATGTTGCGGCGGTGGTCTGTGCGCTTTACACGCATCGTGCGGTGAGCATCCCACCTAAACATCCCATCAGGTGGTGGCGTGACGGTGGGATGCAATTTGATATCTACTGTCTGGTCAAAGATCGAATGGCCAAGGATCTCCTGGTGGTTTTAAAAAGGATAAAAAATTTTCTAAACATGGGAAAAATCTTGATCATCCATCCAAAATGCATGGATGGATGGCCAAGATCTCTTTTGTTCTCACCTAGGCTCAATAGAGGCCATCCATGATCTATGGAAAGATCTGAGCTCGATTGAGCTTGGATTAAAACAAAACTATACATACACCATCTAAAGCCAATAAGAAACACATCCAATAGTGGAATTTGCATGACTTGAAAATTCGAATCACAAAAGACCAGCACCTCCTATGCTAGGTGGTCAGAAAATTTCATACCTCACCGAAGGTGACCACCGGCACTCGAGATCGATGAGGTAACTTCATCTAGTGGAGACGAAGCCCTCTTGAAATTCTTAAGCCTTGGGATTGAGTTGTTTGCTCTATGGATCAACACCCCTTGATGTCACTTGCAGCTTTGATCCAATTGCTTCTCTCTTTGCTATGGGAACTCAAGTGGATGCTTGAGTGTGCTTAGATTGATCCTTAGAGGAAGTGTGCAAGAGGAATTGGAGAGGTTTTTAGTGTGGAGAAAGTTAGAAGTTCAAATGAGCTCCCCTATTTTCTAATGGCAAAAATCGAGAAATCTCAAATTCAAATCCCTCTTAAAATGCTTAAGAAGGCTCTCTGATCTTTCCTAACACTCTCTAGGGATTGATCAAATTGGGGAATGATAGTTTTTAATTGAATTAGGCGGAGTATATCTCCCCCTATGGAAATTGGACTACCGACACCTCCCTTGCTATTTTGATTCAATTGACCACATTGGAGAGTTTCTTTAGGCTATTTTAAGTTGGCACATGGTTGGTTGGATGTCTTGAGTGGATTGCCAACCTCCATGTGCATTCAATTGGGTGGAGGAGGGATTTGGAATGAGCTAATTTGACCCATGGGGTTGGGTTTAAGCTTGGGTCCATTTGGGTCCACTCTTCATTAGGTCCCATTGAGCTATTAGGAAGGCGTCAAGTAGATATGAAGAGGGCATGACCAAATTGCCCATAGATTAGGCCAAAATTTGTTCTATGGCTTAGGGTAGAATAGTTATTTTGCTAATTTATTAATTTGGATAAGTTGGGTATGTGAAGAAACTAGGGTTGGCTAAGTTTCATGAGATTTGGAATTCATTTGATAAGGTTTGCGTCATGTTGACCCATTTATGTCAAAATGGGTCAACTTGGGTCAAGTTGACCAATTGGTCAAATTAGGTCAAACCAAGGCTTCTGTCAAGTTCATATGACCATTTGAAATATTTTGGTGATTTTTGTTTGGTTCAATTTGGTTTAGTTTTGAATTTGGCTCATATGACTTCATTTAGGTCAAATGAGTCAAGTTGACCTATTTGATCCATTTGACCTATTTGAGGTAGGTCAAGGGTAGGTATAGGTTTGGTTAGTCATATGGAGTGGATTGATATCTTTATTTCCAATCAATTTTGGATAAGTTCAAATTTGGCTCAACATGACCCCTTTAGGTCAAGTTGGGTCTAAGGTCAATGCTAGGTTAGGTTTAGTTTTTGAGGCTTTAGTCAAGTTCAACAAGTGATTTGGAATGAACTTGACCCATTGGTTTGAGTCAATTTAGCTTAGATCAAGTTTTGACATATTTTGACCCTTTAGGTCAAGTTGGGTCAAGTTGGGTCAAGTGGCCAATTAGGCTAGGTTAGGCTCAAATGTTGACTTGGTCAAGTTCAAACATAGGTCATGAATGAACTTAGATCAATGATTTGAATCAATTTGGACTATAGTGGATTTTGGCTATGTTAGGTTTCATTTTTGGTTAAGTTGACTTGGTCAACCCTTTGGTTTGACTTGATTTGGCCTAATTTGGTTGGTTGATCATCCATGATGATTGTTGATCAAGATGTGAGGCAAAGATGAGTTTGGTTCAATCCAATTTGGTTAGGATTAGAATTTGGCTCATATAAGTACTTTAGGTCACTTTGGGTCAAGTGAGCCTAAGTGGGTCAAATGGCTTTGTCAAAGCTTGATTTTAAGTTGATTGAACTTGTATATGGACTTATGATTGAATTATAAATCCATTTGTATGTGGTTTGAAGTCAAATGGGTTTTGATTCATTTGACAATTTCGTATTCAAAGGAAGAATATGAAAGGATTTGGGGTTTGATTTTTGGATTTTGATTTGGTGATTGAAGTTTATATTTATATATGGGTTCATGATTGTAGGGTTGATTGAATCATGAATGAAAATCAAGAGTCTAGCTTGATTTGAAGTTGATTTGGCTAAGTTCAAGGTTTTGACTTGAAAGGCTTAGATTGGATTTTGAGTGTATTTGAGTTTGATTTTTGGAATTGGTTTTGATTGTTTGAATTTATATTTTATTTATATATGTGAATAGAAATGACAATATAAATTTATCATTAGAAAATTTCAAGGATTTGAAGTTGTTTAATCATGATTTTGGCTAAGTCCATTAAAGGGAATTTAAAGGACTTAAGAAAATTTGGAGTTTGAAGTTTGAATTTTTGGTTTGGTTTGATTGATTTGAATTTATATTTCACTTATATATATGTGAATATAAATGAGAATATAAATGGATCATGAGAAAATTCCAAGGTTTTGAAATGATTTGATCATGATTTAGGCTAAGACCATTAAAAGGAATTAGAAAAGATTTTAGATTTGGAATTTGATTTGATTGATTTGTATTTATATTTCATTTATATATGAGAATATAAATGAGAATATAAATGAGTTATGAGAAAATCTCAATGATTTGAATTGGTTTAGATCATGATTTAGGCTAAGTTCTTAAGAAGAGATTAAGGACTTAAGAAAATTTCATGAATTGATTTGAAATTTTGAGTTTAATTTGATTGGTTTGAATTTATATTTATATATGTGAATATAAATGAGAATATAAATGAATTAAGAGAAAATTTTAAAGATTTGATTTGGTTTGATCATGATTTTGGACAAGTCCTTTAAGAAAAATTTAAAGGACTTACGAAATTTTTGGATTTAAGAATTTCATTCATGGGCTTCAATCATGGATTTTGAGCATGGATTTCAATCATAGATTTCAATCATGGATTTTGATCATATGGAGTTGATTTGATTTTGGAGAAAATTGAATAAGATTGATTTGGAATTTGAGAAAATCAATTAGGATTGATTTAGAGTTTAACTTGAAGGAAGGAAGGTGACCTATAAGGCATGACCTATTCCTATGGTTAACCCTTCTAAGTCTTCTTGGGATAGGTTGAGTGTCCACCTAATCACTAGATGAGTCTTAAGACTAAGAAACTCTCAAAGTCTAAGAGGAATCCTATGTCTAAGAGGGAGGTGTTGAGAGCTCATCCTAAAAAGAGGCCAACAGCTTGTTAATTTGACTATTAGGGCATTATTTTAGGCTAACACTATTTTATACAAAGGATTGTGCTTAAATGGACCATTGAAATAAAAATAAATAAAGGCTATTTGCTTATAAGTGAAGCTTAAGTCTTTAAGCATAGCTCAATAGGATAGGTTGGCTTGGTATACATTATTGCTAAGCTTGTATGTTTGGGATATAAATTGCTAGTGTGCTATATGTATTTCTTGCCGACTATTTTGTAGGGATTAATAATTTATTTTGAAACTTTTAAAATGTAAATTGAGCATAGAATTTGGTTATGATCTGCGGGGTCTAGGAATAGTAGGAGCTGACTTTACTAGCCAATGGTCCACTATGAAGCTTGTGGAAGTTCCTAAAGAAGGTGACAATCTTAGATGAAAACCCTAATAGATCAAATTTTTAGTTATAAGCCGAGCAGTATAAGGGTAGATCTCAGCGGTCCATTTTTCTTTTTCTTCCAGAGTGTACAATGGCACCGGCCTACTTTATTAATTTAATTTGGTTTGAATTATTTTAGGTTGTGTAATAGAAATGCATTTTTTCTAAGTTTCTTTATGTGATGTGTTCTATGATAAAAAGCCTAGAAATGTTAGACTTTTAGAAAAATTAAATTTTCTATCCCACTAAATTAAAATAACTTAAATATAAAATACAAATTTATAACCTCACCTTAATTAAAGCCTTAGGTATAACTTAAAAATAACTATAAACAATTAGCTATTGTGAACCATATAAGCATATTATTCATTTCTCTTGAATGTGGCCCTTCACCCATTACATATAAGTGGGCATCTATCTTTTGAGGATGACCACCCTTGATGGAAAAGTGTGCCTTCTTGTTTTGATTTGGCTCATGACTACTTTCTAACTACATCTCATTGTTGGCATGAATTGCACAGTTAGGCTTTAAAAAATTAATTATGAGTCAAACTACATAAAAGATGAAATTTGTTGCATTAGTTAGGTACGTAATATGCCAAACATTATTTTATGGTTAGGTAATGAGTTTAAATTCCTAGCTTCCTCTCTAAATCCAATAGCCCAATCATATTGCATATATAACACTACAATGATAGTTTTAAAATCACTTAGGTGCAGTTAGCTGGCAACACTTCTAAGCAGGTAATATGTCTAGAAGAGTTAGGGATATGTTCATTTATCTTTAGTAGGAAAAGAACCAATAATTCCCATAATTTACATTAGGTCTAGATTTTGACTTATGTTAGAAGCATTTTAGACTTAGGATCTAAAGCATCATGTTTGAATAAGTCTTCAATCAATAGATGTTTCTACAGTCTTGTGTTATCAAAATATAAATCATAGATATCTAATAAAATGCAAATTCAAAATTTTATTAAATTTAATCTTAAGAATATGAAGCTCAATGATAGGATAGTTGAAGTGCCTACCGAGCATCCCAATATCTAAATGCTTTTTATACTTAATCTCTATTGGCCTCAGCAAAGAACTCTTCCTCTTTGAAGCATTCCCTATTGAATTTCGAAATTAAACATTCACATTCTTTTAAGAAAAAAATTGAAATCCATTGAAATAAAAGTTAATTTCTTTAATCAAGAGTGTTATTAGAAAGAGATCCCTTCTTCATAAAAGGAAACTATAGGGGCTTGACCTTATAGGAAATATAAACTAGACCTAAAATAAATCTTGTTCTACTCTATGTAATTCAAGGAAAAGCCTTTGGAATATTAAAGACCCATTAGCATTAGGAGTCCTTATCAACAAATCAAATCCATTTTAGGATAACTTTTTTTTCATGGAAAGGGAAACTTTACTGATCACTTTAAAGTACAAGTTATCCAAAAAATAAAAGAGTAACTAAGTGTTACTAGTTGATAGTTCTAATGTAAGTTAAGTTGATGTTTTCAATGTCCACAAGAAATTTCAGCTGTGATCTATGGATTTTGAAATGCATAAGGATTGTGTGGAAGCTGACCTCTTGGCCAGCATATCAGCAAAATGGATTCCCATATGATGAATATGTGAAACATATATGTAAAGCATTTTCAACATCTCCTTTAGTCTTTTGATCTCATTAGTTAAGAACAAAGGTGTGTTGTGATCATTGCTCTCTTGAAAATGTAGATAAGTGTTTTAGAATCAGTTTCCAACTAGTAATGTGCTAATGGATGGATGGAGACCATTTAGATAGCATGGCTATAGGCTGCCACCTCAGCATGAAGAGGGGAATGACAAATAAGTGGCATCAAAAAAGGAGAAGATGTTCACCTTTGTGTTCTCAAAAAATTCCCCCAACAACTACAATACCCATCTTATAATCATTACTTCCATCAATATTAATCTTGATCCTTCTATGAGTAAATTTTTGCCAAATCACTAGTTCCTAGATTTTCTTGTTTCTCTTTTCATGTTCTCTTAGTTTGCTAAGGCTCTGCATTCACCGAATGAATTTCTAATTCTTTATAGTTCCATCGATAATTACCTTCTTCAGATTGGATTTAGTATTTATGATGATAAAATCTTCTATTATTATGATACTCTCATGTTTTTTCTCATTCCTAGCCAACCAGATAAATCATAGTATAATTAATGATGTGACCAAAGAGATGTTAACCTGCCATGTTTTCTTAGTCTGCCAATTCTAAAGTAACTATAGTAGGGATTTTGCATTATAGGTCATGTCCAAATGGAGTAGATCACCATATTCATTCAATACCTTTTGATGAAACTACAATGGATAAAATAGCCTGATATGCTTTCTTCATCATTCCAATAGAGAAGGTAGATTGAAGGTAGCTTTAATCTCTTGATTTGAGAATATTATTCATAGGGATTAAGTTGTGAATTAGTCTCTAACAAAAGAATGAAATTGAGGGTTTAATAGTAGAATTCTAGATCTTGTTACCCCAAGGGAAGGTTTTCTCTCCATGCCACTAGCTATTATTGATCAATTTAGATATGGAAATTAGGTTGGTTTTACCTTTAATAACTAATTTATTCTTTTGGAAGCATCATTTGGTATAGTGTATATTTCTTCACAAATTTGTGGTGGGAGATGTTCTCTTAACATTGATTCAATCTATTTTAGACCTTGCCAAAATTAACCACACTTTTGAAGTATTTGGTCTTTCTACTAACAACCATTTGAAATGAGCATCTTCCCCCATCTAGTGGTCATTCCAAAAGTCAATCATACCATCACCGAAATCTTAGGAAATAAGATCTTCAGCTTCATCTCTTTTAGCATCCATTATTGGATAACATCTTTATCTTTCAAGAAATTATTAAAATTTATGTGGTGTCATAAAGTTTCCTCACAATAGTCATCTCTTACCATCTATAAAGGGAAGATTTTTAAAGAAAGGTTACTCATAAAAATTATCTTCTACT